>OY751319.1:21016423-21138071 GCA_963564615.1 Rhorus exstirpatorius | reverse complement strand
GTTAACAGCAACCACAATAAACAACAATAAAAAATACAACATCAGCAACAAAAATAGTATTATAAGAATAAAATCAACAATAACAACGATATCGAACAAACACAACAACATCGACGACGACAGCAACAACAACAATAACAACAACAACATAATGATACAGTAATAATGATAAAAACAAGAATAAAGCATAAAACAGCCGAACTACATGTACGTTTATCTATATTGGTTGAAAAAAAATTTTTAGTACGTAGGAATAATAAAAAAAAAAACGGAGAATAGCAATGGTCCACTTTGCGAGAGACCAGGGCAATAATAGACCCTAAGTCGTAAAGCTCGTGTACCATTTCGCGTTGTTACTTATACTGTACGTTACGTGTTTTACCATCGGATCAGCTATATATACAAGAGAGCGGAGTGGAGGATTGTAACGCGAATTGAACCACGACGAGGGTTTCCAATTGCGAAAGAATAAATAATTCTTCCCTGGCTCTTTTGCACACAAAGTTTTCCAGCATCGCACGCAAAAATGCTTTAGTACCTACAAGAGAGAGAGAGAGAGAGAAAGAGAGAGAGAGAGAGAGAGAGAGAGAGCAAACTCGAGCTAACTAAAGTCCACTGTGAAGTATTTTCCCATGGAGTCACGTCCATCGTATTATTATTATTATTATTATTATTATTATTATTATTATTATTATTATTATTATTATTATTATTATTATTTGTGAGTGATTTATTTTTTATTTTGAAAAATCTCTGGACACTCGGGTATTGAAATTTAAAAATGAATGAAAAAATGTACCAATCAAAAATGGCCGAAATGAGTCAGGTAGAGTTATCTCAGCTCCCAATAAAGAAAGACGACTCGTTAAAAAAAAATTCTATGCACACACACACACACACACACACCTTCTATATTTTTTTTCTTTTTCTCGCTGTTTTTTTTTTTTTTTCGTTTTTTTCTGCATTTTACATCCATTTCGTGTTTTGCTTACTTCTTGCCTCACGTATTCTTCTCCCGACTACCTAAATACAGACCTCCTCTGGATGCCTTTAACCATACAACTGTGCGTAAAACTGGAGGGATATTATTAGCGAGTTATGTTCATACTCCGCGCTGCCTATTAACAACAACACACACACATATATATGGGGCATCCATGCAAAAATAATTAAGGATTTTCCGTGATATACTTTACTGACAAAAAAGTTTATAAAATTTAGAAAAATATACTCTGCATGGTATGGAAATACGCAAGTATACGTTATAGGTATTTTTTAAACATTTTTTAGTACCCCGGCAAAATTGCCAAATTTTCAAATTCCCAAATTTCAAATGCCCATAATTTTGCCACGGATTGACGGACTTAGGCTTAATAGGGGGTGTTTTTAAAAAGCCCAGGAGTAGACTTGGGAGAATGCCGTTTGATTCATACCGAGATATATCTTAATTTCTCGTACCCAAATGAGGACTCTGAAAATTGGTGAATTTGAGGCCAAAGGGGAAAAAATGGCAGAAATCGATGGTCCGACTTTGAAAATTCGTAAAAAATAAAAAAAAAAATTAAAAAAAAAACTCGTAGCTCGATTAAACCAGCGGCATTTTAAAGCTGAAAAAACGGTCCCGAAGAGAATGAGCGCAAAGTGCAGTCCAAACTCCATCAGGAAGCACGATTACTAGTTTAGTGAACACTCAAAATTTCATAAAAATTGAAAATATGCAATTTTTTATATATACCTATATAGAGCCTATGCAGAGTAAGAGTTCTCGTGATAATCTCGCTAGCCTTGCGGCCTCGGAACAATATCGAGTCGCGATCAGTGTCGTCGAGAGCTCGTGGTGAACGACGACGACAACGCTATGCTAATTAGATTTTCACCTGCCAGACTGAACTAGCAGGATCACGAGATTGCTGTATAAGCCTCGTGTTATACACTAAACTTCAATGCATAATAATAATAATAATAATAATAATAATAATAAATTTTTAAATTACAATATTATATATTTTTATATTAAATATCGCTTCCCGACCCAAACAAACCCAAACATTCATCCTTTTCAAATTGGACACCCCCTTAAATAAGATTCAGATTGCCCATTCTTGTACACAGTGACTGCTATAATTATATGTTGCGTGTATAAATATAAATAATAATGATACTAACAAATCAATATTAATTAATAAGAATTATTAATCATATTACTATTTGTATGCATATATGGGGCAATTTAGTCGATATTGACAAGCGAATAATTAATGAGACGAAAAAATGATCGATTTAGGCTTGAATAACCCATACGAGTGTATGAAATCGTGAAAAAAAAAAAAACCACAGCACCTTCTTCATATATCTCTGGAATGAGTTACTTCACGTTGATAGTCCTAGAAACGACAATCGAACCTCGGGCACTGGCGTTTCGGGCATACTGACGAATCCCTCACACTGACGTCAAAACTGTGCTTCGGGCACTCCCGAATCACTATTTTATCGCCAGTGCCGAATACGATCTGGAACCGCCGCGATTTCAAGAAAGTTTAGGCACAGAGGGTACCTCGCGGTCATAACTACGGGCCTGAGACTTTCGTCTCATTGGCCGGTAGGAAGGTTAGGTCTTTTCGTCAGTGCCCGCAACAATTTGTCTCGAGCTCCGTCAGTGCCTGAGGTCTGACTGCACGAGTATTATATTCTCGATCGAAAACCCACTTCGTTGATCAAGCATGACTCGTAACGTTCTCTCTCTCTCCTATAATGGGATCAAGAGAAAGAGAAGAAAGTTTTGCGGTTCTCTTCCATCATCATCATACCTCGTCGTCATTCCCTTCGAACACTTGAACGTGATCGGAAAGTTATAAAAAAAAAAAAATCAAAAAGAAAATCGAAAAATGAGAACGGAAAAAAAATTTCACTTCCCATATGGCAGTGGAAATTTTTTTTTTTCTATCAAGAGAAAAAGGTTTTTGATGTTGAGAAAATTTTTTTTTTTATTGCCAAAGATTCATTTTTACGTTACGTGACGAATTTTCATTATTAATCGTCCTCATAGGTTAATCAAAGAATTGCTCGATACTCAAGATAAATAAACACAACACTGTTAGGGCGAAAGTTGGGGGAAAAAAAAATTGTAATATTAAAAACGTTTTTTCTTTTTTATATAACAATTTTATTCATTATTTTTGAAATTCCATGTTTTTTACTTTCCATTCCCACATTTAATGAAACAAAAATTGACGTTTATTAAAATTTTACATTATTGAAACTCCACATAATTTATAAATATCCACAAGTTTTTTTTTTAATTTTTTAAATTTAAATTTACCAAAATTTAAATATTTTTGAAAATTTGACAATTTTTTTTTTCAAAAACTTCAGCATGAGAAGAAAAAAATCATCGAGCGATGATATCAAACGATCGTCCAAACGGTTGATGCATGTGATATAATAACTTGATGAGGGGGGCGTCTCGTGATAATTTTGACGTGTCAAATTTCACGGGGCGTTCGATCAATGATTAATCCATGGAGCACGAAAAATATGCAGCCAGTACGTGAGTTGCCACAGGGTTAGTCGTGACACGCAGCAATTTCACGATGAAATATAACGCTCTCTTTCTCTCAGTTTTTTTCGTTAATTTCGTATTTTCGGAGGACTGCAAGGAAATTCGCTCGAAATCACCGATTATGCGCATCAAGAAATATCTGTTCTGTAATTACGACGGTGATGAACCGCCGAGCAACGAGCATGGCAATGGGACGAGTATCTTGTTCGGTATGATACCGAGAATGGCAAATTTCGTAAGTTGCGTCATTGTTAATTGCAAAGTTTACGGTAACGAAGATATATATATATTTTTTTGTTTATTGTTTTTTTGTTTTTATCGTCGATTTTAATCGTAGGATGAAATCACTGATAATCTCGAAATTCATTCATTGGTGTACATGGTAAGTGGGAATTTTCAAATTTTTATTATGAATTATTTTATTAAGAATTTCAATCAATCGTTGAATCGAAAAATTATTCGTTAAAAACTTGTATTGATAATTATCAAATTGATTATTTATTATTTATCGATAAAATCAATTATTAATGATTGATTGTAAATTTTTTTTTCATTGTTGATTATCAAATTATTCGATAATTACGTTGTTCAATAATTTTTGTTTTCCAAGTCTTGGACTGACGAGCGTCTAACTTGGAACTCAACGTTGTTCGATAATACTACGGGGATTTTTATGCCGAGCTGGCGGCTCTGGGCTCCCAAGATATCAGTTCATAGCCAGTGAGTTTTTTTTTTTTTTTTTCAAGCTAAGAAATTCAGGATATTCCCGTCTAATCGAAAAAAAAGAGTCAGGTGAATACACTAGTTTATAAAATGGATGAATTTTTCCATGAAATTGAAATAATCAAGTTATTTTTCTTGTTTTTCGGTCCGCCATTTTGAATTTTCAAATTTTGACATGTATTTGGAAATCAGTTACCTTGAAAATTTCTGGGTACCAATTTTCATCGAAATCCGATCATTTTTCTTATTTTGATCAGTCATATTGAATCCGCCATTTTGAATTTTAAAATATTGACATCAGATTCGAAATCAGTGACCACGAAAACCCTCGGGTACCAATTTTCATCAAGATTCGATCATTTTTCGCTATTTTGGTCGGCCATATTGAATCCGCCATTTTGAATTTTCAAATTTTGACATTAGATTCGAAATCGGTGACCACGAAAATCTCTAGGTACCAATTTTCATCGAAATCTGATCATTTTTCTTATTTCGATCAGCCATATTGAATCCGCCATTTTAAATTTTCAAATTTTGACGTTGAATTCGAAATCAGTAACCTCGAAATTCTCTGGGTACCAATTTTCATCGAAATCCGATTATTTTTAGTTTTTCGCTCAGCCATATTCAATCCGCCATTTTCAATTTTCAAATTTTGACATTGAATTTGAAATCAAAATGACCTCGAAAACCTTTGGGTACCAATTTTCATCATAATTCGATCATTTTTTCGTTTTTCGCTCAGCCATATTGAACCCATCATTTTTAATTTTCGAATTTTGAACATTGGATTCGAAATCAGTGACCTCAAAAACCTCTGGATACCAATTTTCAATTAAATACGATCATTTTTCGTTTTCTTCGTTCGGCCATGTTGAATCAGCCATTTTGAATCATCCTTAAATTTAATTATCATACAACAAGTTTGAAATAAAAGAAAATCAATGCAACTTCGAATTACGCAGCGGGGGCGGCAGTGTCAACACTCACCATGAAAACGACTGTCATCTGCATCACGCCGATGGAATGGTAACTTGCGTACCTTCGATAAGCTACACGACAAGATGTAAGACGGATTTTACACTGTGGCCTTACGATCGTCAAAATTGCACCCTCGTACTGGGATCTTGGTCTTTAACGGGTGACACGATTGCATTCAAAGACAAGTTATTTCCGCCGGTATATATATTTCACAGATTTTTCTTTTTTTTTATTTTCTTTTTTTTTCTTTTTTCGATCATCGAATAATAAATAAAACTCCATATGAGATTATTTATATACCATTACGTATGAATCACGTGCGAAATGTTGGATAATCCCTGTAGATACATATGGATTACTTCATGTCGAACGGGGAATGGCATGTAGTGGGATCAAGGGCGTCATATGACGAGAAACAATCGCATCATTTCGAGAATATGACGACTCCGATAGTATCGATTGATTTCATACTGGACAGAGTTCACAATCAAATAAGACGAGTATACGTGACACCGGGCATAAGTACGATTTATCCTTTTTTTTTTTAATGCAAAAATTACGATAAGTCAGAGAATAATAGCAACAATAGCAATATAACGAAGGCCGAAAATAACAACGGTAATAATAATAACAATAATAATCATCATAATAATAAGACCCAAATAATAATAAGATCTCATACAATACCGCAACGACTCTACGGCAAGAACGAGTTATAATAATAATAATAATACTAACGAAATCTCAAATCACAACAACGACAACAACAATAATGATACAAACCACATTCCAAACAATACATAATAACAACGTCCACAAATGAAATTAATCTAACTTCTTACTAATAATAGTAAGAATATGGGATTCTGAAAAAATAGCTGTGGAAAAAATAGCCCCGGAAAAAATAGCCGGTAAAAAATAGCCGACGGAAAAAATAGCCTTGGAAAAAATAGCGGGTGGAAAAAATAGCCTTGGAAAAAATAGCCGATGGAAAAAAAAGCCTTGGAATAAATAGCCTGGGAAAAAATAGCCCACGGAAAAAAAGCCCTCGGAAAAAATAGCTCATAGATAAAATAACTGACCGAAATATAGTAGCCTGATCTGCATGCTTTATTAATTTCAGATGTGTGTGTGTGTGTGTGTGTGTGTGTGTGTGTGTGTGCGCGTGTTGTGCGTGTGTGTGTGCGTTTGTGGGGGTGTGCGTGCGTGGGTGTGCATGCGTGCGTATGTGTGCGTGTGTGGGTTTGTGTGTGCGTGTATGCGTGTGGGTGTGCGTGTGTGGGTGTGCTTGTTTGTGTGTGCGTGTTGGGTGTGTGTGTGTGTGTGTGTGTGTGTGTGTGTGTGTGTGTGTGTGTGTGTGTGTGCGTGCGCGCGTGCGTGTGCGTGTATGTGTATGTTTGGGGGGGTATCTGCCGGAGTCCAGGGGCGGAGCCCCGGTGGGGTCCAGGGGCGAAGCCCTGGCGGGGGGGTTCGGGGGGGCGGAGCCCCCCCGACTGTCAAAAACGTAGATTTTTATGTTTTAAGCTATTCATTTAAACTATCGATAGCCCACGGCGTGGCTATCGTTTCATGGGTTTCAAGGGCCAATGTTTCCATGGGCTATTTTTTCCATGGGCTTTTTTTCCATCCACTATTTTTTACGTCGGCTATTTTTTCCGAGGCTATTTTTTCTAAGGCTATTATTTCCGTCGGCTATTTTGTCCAACGCTATTTTTTCTGTCGGTTATTTTTTCCAAGGCTATTTTTTCCGTCGGCTATTTTTTACCGGCTATTTTTTCCGGGGCTATTTTTTCCACGGCTATTTTTTCCTAGATCCTAAGAATATGAACCGAATCTTTGGACATCAGCAACAACAATAATAATAATACGAACCATATTTCAAACAACACACAGCAGCAAGAACGATATCGACAACCGCAATAACAACCCTAACAATAAAAAGACGAACGACATCGAAAATTAAAACAACCACAACGGCAATAACGATAATAACAAGAGTACGAAAAATACCAGCAACAACACCATCGACAGCTCCAATAATAATAATAATAATAATAATAATAATAATAATAATAATAATAATAACAATAATAATGAAATCGTACAAACAATAACAACGACAGCAACAACAACTACTAAGACAGTAATAATAATAAAAGAGTGCTAACAATAACAACAGCAGTAACAATGACAACAACAACAACAATAACGAGAGCTATAGTAATAATACGAAAAACAACCCACCCAACAATAACAACATCAGCAACAATAATAATAATACGAACCACATTCCAAACAAGACACAACATCAAAAACAACAGCAACAACAGCGTCGATAACTGCAATGATATAAAAATCATAATGATAAGAAGTCAAAAATCATCCAAAACCAGAACAGCAACACCCACTACAGCAATAATAATAATAATAATAATAATAATAATAATAATAATAATAATAATAATAATAAGAGTCCAAACAATAACAGCAGTAGAAAGAACGACCACGACAACAACGAGAGCTATAGTAATAATACGAAAAACAACCCAATAATAACAACAGCAACAACCGTTATTATTATTATTATTATTATTATTATTATTATTACCATTTGTCTTTTATTACAGTATTGATAATGATGACGTTGACCACCCTATGGCTGGATCCTCGATCAATCGAGCGTCTCTCCGTAGCTTGCCTAAATCCAGTAATACATCTGTTGTGTATTCAAAATCTTCATTGGGCTCTACCGCACAACGGTCCCACGATTCCATACATACGTCAGTATTTCAAGACGTCAAAAAAAAAGTCTCATTCATTTTTTTTTTTTTTTTTCAGTTTGATTCGACTCTAATTTTGTTGTTGTTGTTTTTTTTTTTTCTTAATTTCTCAGTACTGTTTTACATAAATTCTTTCATACTGGCGACCATAGCACTAGTCCTGACGTTCGCGCTACGCAAGATTCATAATATAAAGAAATCACCACCAAAATGGATCTCGGGCTCGGCGGGTCTCATGCTGCGCAGCAAAATTGGACAAATTTTGTTGCTGAGTATGCTCGATCCCAAGGCATCGGCCGGAATGGAAAACGACGCGGATGACAATGGGGAACTCGTTGGTACGCACAGCGGTGAATCGGCATGGGGTTATGTGACAATATTAATCGGTTGGATAGCGTTCGTTGGTATTTTTATCGCTTATATCTTTATGTACAGTCATTACATGCCCAATTCGTCGATGAAACCACCTTTGGATACACTCGATATACTCTAGCCCTAAACGCGTCATTTTCGTTCATATTGAATAGCTAAATTTGAATAATAATTAATTAAATAATAATAATAGTACACGAAGACAGTATTACTGTTTTTTGTGTACAAAAAAAATGTTCATTCCAATTTGATTAATCGATAATGTACTTTTTGGTGTATCCGTAAAATGTGTCGAATAAAAGTGTCACACACAGCACGCACACAGGACCATGAATTTATGATTTTTTTTTTTTTCATGGAAATACGAATTATTTTATGAGGAAGTTGAACAGGGATAAGATAACTTTCACGAATTAAAAAAAAAAAAAACAACGCACGTTCGCAGACTCATCATCAAATCTCATCGTATTCGCGTGTATATATAAATTATGATAAAAAATAGTAATAATAATAATAATATTAATAGTCATTAATTATATTAATGGAAATTTTTATTTATGTTGTGGCTAATATACAACGCATAATCATAGGTGCCACTGTGTACGAGAATTGGGAAGCCTATAAGCCAAGGGGTGTTTAATTTGAAAAGGATAAGTATGTTTGGGTTTGAGTTTGTTTGGGTCGAGAAACGATTTATAATTTCATATATATGTATATATATATATATATATATATATATATATATATACACACAAATAATAAGAATAACGCAATCGTGATCCACCACAGCGGTCTTATCGGCAAGGCGGTATATAACTGTACCTGTTCGCGAGCTCGAGCTCTCTTCTCGTGAAGCCACCGCCATTTACCCTCTCTCTCTCTCTCTTTTGGAGAGTCGTCGTCGTCGACGCGCCCCCAGCAATTCTCCCGCGGCGCATACCGTACTATTAGCAATTCTACCGTTACAATAAATATACATGGAACAGCGACCGAGCAAGGGATAGAAAGAGAGAAGCAGAAGATATACACTTGCTTTCTCTCTCTCTCTCTCTCTCTCTCTCTCTCAACGGCACAAAATTTAAACGAGAAATAAGAGCATTTTTAGCCCAGGAAATATTGTAACCTGTGATAGATTTGTAAACAAACTAAAGCTATTTAAACGAAATTCTCTCTCCCTCTTTTTCTCTCTCTCAAACAGAAAACAGGAGCACACAACGTAGCCTCGTATTTTTTTTTTTTTTCCCCATGATTACGTTCAACTGTCCAACAAGTGAATAACACTCGATGAATGAATAGTCTTGTATTATTATTAATTTTTCTTTCCAAACAAGTAAAAAATGACAGCAACAAAAAAGTATTTCAATATTGTCGCTGATCGATCGACAAAATAAAAATTAAAAGAAAATATAACGTATAATACATAATTAATTTTTCCCCAATGAAAAAATTATTTACAATAATTTGTAAATTCCATAGGAAATTTTTCACACACGTCTATAGGTGCTGTTTGCCGTTTGTCGCGATTATTTCTTTTCTTTTTTTCGTCCTTAAACAAAATTGAAAATATTTTGTTTTCTTTAATTTAACGTTTCTCGTGATTTATTGTTTTTCTGTCCTTCGATTCTCATTGCCCGCGGTTTTTTCTCTGGTCCCCATAAACGTGGTCGGGGTATATGATATAATGTCGAGTCAGTGGAGGTCTCTTTGGGTTTAGAAAATGCACACTACACCCCTTGGCGCTCATTATAAAGTTAGAGAGACCGAATGGTCTACACTCGTAATAATTCTCGGTGCACGCACTCTCAACCTTATACATATATATAGGGAAGAGAGAACGAGAGAGAGAGAGAGAGAGAGAGAGAGAGAGAGAGTGAGAGAGAGAGATGAAAAATCCTGAAGACTCACCCTCCAACAAATATTTTTATTTTTTATTTTTTAAATCTTGTCTACGTTTCTCTCTCTCTCTCTTTCTCTCTTCCTCGCCTTGATCTCCTGAACGCATGTGTTTTCTTTCGTTATCTCTCGCTTCTCGTCTATCCTCATCCTCTCTCTCTCTCTCTCTCTCTCTCTCTCTCTCTCTCTCTCTCTCTCTCTCTCTCTCTCTCTCTCTCTCTCTCTCTCTCTCTCTCTCTCTCTCTCTCTCTCTCTCTCTCTCTCTCTCTCTCTCTCTCTCCCCCCCCCCCTTATGGACTGAGATTACCGGCGTGAGATTAGAGGGAAGAAGGAACGGGTGGCAAGAGACGAGGAAGCTACGCGAAGGAAAGGAAAAGGAACGAACAAGCCATGTATAGGCCGCTTCATGAAAAATCGACCTGTTTCTTTTTTTTTTTTTTTTCAAAAAAATTTATAGTTTTTTTCGTCTTCCCAATTTTTACAGCCTCGCAAAACCCTGTACGAAATTACAAACAAATTTTCTTCACCAATCGATTCGAAAGTTAATCGTTGTTTTTGAGAAATTTTGCGAAAATTATGAATTTAAAAAATTTGTTTTCTTTTTTTCTTCCGAAATAAATTATTTTACTTACGTACGAGTATGATGGAAATTTAATAATTTTTTGGCCCTTAAATTAATGAAAAACAGTTAAAAGTCTTGACCTGACACTTTTGTGAATTAATGGAAAATTTTAGTTTTGAAAATTTAAAAAAAAATCGAAAAATTGGCTTGCACTTCTTTTTTTTTGTAATCCTAAGAAACGCAGGGGACGAAAAAAAAAATTGGAGAAAAATTATTACGGTGAAAAATTGGTCCATTTCAAACGGAACGCCCCGTATGTCGATAGATATTTGTATGTATATAGGAGTAGTCTATAATCGAGAAGGAAGGAGAGCCCAGGCGCCCGAGAGGAAATATTTTCTTAACTATCGGTGAGTCTCGATCGACCCGGAAACGACGTAGTTGCAGTATTTCCTGGAAACTCCGCCTCCCCCCCTCCCCCTCTGCCGAAGATAGAGAATGCATATAGGTAGTATTTAGTTTGTTATATCTATAACTGGATGCACACATCGCGAGGCCCGTGGGTAAAATACATCCCCGAGGCTGCATTTAAAGATTCACAGGGCTCAGTTTCATCCACTAGTTCCTCTTTTTGCCCCCTTCATACAGACACATATGGGCAGATCCAAGCCAAATCAGCCTATAAATTTTTGCCAAAAAAATTTCCGCGTCTCGTTCAGGATGTCGAGAGTGTTCATGAATTAATTCAGATTTTTTGAGCTCGTATTTAACCTACGAAAAATTCTGAAAGTTTTCGTAAAAAAATAATACATTTTCCGACGATATTCAGTTGTCATGTATTGAATACGGTCTATTTGACAAAACAATATTGATAGACGTTTGGTAATTTTTTTTGAACTTGTTCAAAGTGTCTGAAATATTGATGAATTAATTCATATTTTTCGTACTCATACATTGGCTACAATAAAATTCTAAAAGTTCCAGTAAAAAATATGTTTTTTTTTTAAATTATGTTCGGTTGCTAGACATGGAAAACGATCTGATTTGCAAAATAATTAGCCGAGAAGTTTGGAAATTTTTTGGGACTCGTCCAAAAGTGTCTGTGATGTTGACGAATTAATTCAGATTTTCCAAATTCATACCTTGGCTACAATCAAATTCGGAAAGTTTTAGTAAAAAAATATTTGTGTTTAAAAACGTGTACATTGTTTCGTGTGCTTTCCCATGAATTTTTCGTGGCTGAAGGACGAGTTCAAAAAATTTAAATTAATTCATCAACATTCTTGACACTTTGAACAAGTAAAAAAAAAAAAAAAATATTTCCAAGTTTTTATGGCTTTATTGGCGTGGAATGCCACATAGAAATGCACGTTATGCTTTTCTTCAGCGTGCACATTGAAAAAAAAAAAAATTTCATGGGTCGAAGAAAAGAGAGCTCTCTGGAGATGCTGTAACGTTTGTGTTTCTGTATATTTTAATTATATAGAGCTGGCATTCCAAGGTTTCGTATTTACGATTTTTTTTTTCTTCCAAGTTTCTTGTTATGACGAGAGACAAATGGTAGGAAAGGTGAGTCCAGTAATTACGAAAACGAGTGTGAGGGTAAAATATTATTGTAGGAATTATCGGAGGATTTTATTTGGTAGAGGAAAGATGAAAAAAAAATTTTTTTCATACCAAAAATAAAATTGCTCGAAATTAAATTAAATTTGATGCCATTATATTTTTTTCAATTAAATTTTAATCAAATTCTACGAGATTTTTTTTCGTAGCACTAAAATAAACATTTAATCAATCGATAAAATTTAATTGATAAATTTATTTAATTAGAAAAAAATGCCTGTGGATTAAATTTTTTTTCGCAAAAAAAAATTACTCGTTTTAGATAAATCGTTGTAGGAAAAAAAAAAATAATAATAAAACTCTGGGCTGTATGAATCTCACCTGCGAGGCAGGAAGGATCATTAATTTCCCTGGAAATATATTACTCGAACGCCGGTTTGGTATTCGCGAGTATCACGTTGTATGTATGTGTGTGTGTGTGCATATGCCATTGGGGAATCTCCTCGTCTCGAATGGAGAAACCAAGCCCGGGCTCTGGTTTGATTAATCGTTCGTGGATATATAGAAAAAAAAGAGACCCGGTGTCGAACGCCAACGATGACGTGACACTTGACGTGACGTAGTGCCCCAATGCACTAGCTGTGCAATTGCATATCGACGTGTAGCACACGTATATAGGGCATTTCATGACAAAACGATCTACAGCTGACCCTCAATCTCCTCAAGTTGGTTCTCACATTTTTTTTTCATCCTTTCAACTCTGAAGAACATTCTGAAATTTTTTAGATTTTTTAAATCAACAGTTATTGAATAAAAAAATTGTTTAAACTGTAGAAGAGTGGCTGGAATTCTGAAAAAAATTCACATAAACTGAAATGATCAGTTAATCTTGAATCCCGTTAAAATTGGTTCGTGATTTTTATGTTTGTTTTTAATAATAATAATAATAATAATTATTATTATTATTATTATTATTATTATTATTATTATTATTATTATTATTATTATTATTATTATTATTATTATTATTATTACTACTATTTTTATAGATTTTAAAAATAAAATATTAACATATTTATTTATATAGTTGCTGGATACTCCGAACATGAAAATCAGATTTGCGAGAGTGAAGATGTAGAATGAGAGAGAGAGAGAGAGAGAGAGAGAGAGAGAGAGAGAGAGTCCCCGCAGGCATTGCAGGTGCCGCGCGTGGTTTTCTTCGGTGGCATCTCGCGATGCATGGCCTCCTCGACCACGAGGAAGTCGATGCAACGAGCGACGAGAGTCCATTAAGGAAAAAAAAAAAGTTATTACGAAAAAACAACATTTGTTTCGTTCCAGTAAAAAAAAAAAACATTTCTTCCAATTGAACAAACAGGACATGACATTTTTTTTTCTTTCGATTAAAAAACAAACGAATGATACGAAAATTATCTTCTTTAACATTTCGTTTACTCCGTTAATTATTATTATGAAAATATTTTTATTCAAACAAAATAAACTTTTGCTGAATCGACTTTCGTTCAAATGAATCCGTAAATTTGAATGTTAATCCCTGCAGAGAATATGATTCAAAATCGGCAACGTTTTTTATTTTTTTATTTATAATTTATAACAATTTGTAAAAATTATTCTTTTGGAACAATTATCAATTCTTTACCGAGCAATAATTCATTGATTGATTCGCTCGTTACGTCAGAGCCAAATAGAGCCCGCTATGCTGAGAATATTATTTTGGGCCTGACGTAAAGCCTCATCGACAGGGATTCAACGCCTCAGGCTTACTAACGATTCTAAGATTTGCATTACACTCTCTTTTTCCTGGAGTCTGTTTCATTTTTTTAATTCTTCAAAACCGTTGCATAAGGCCCAAATAGGGCCCACCTGAGAATACAATTTTGGACCCCATTTCGGACTTATTTGGGAACATATGCGATACCTAATTTTTTTTCGCATTAATCAGTGTAATGTGCATAAGACCCGAAATAAGGCCCACCTAAAGATACAACTGGTAACTTTTTGGGCCCTATGCAGTGTTCATTTTATTAAACGAATCGTTACCCATACCATACTATGGTATTCCCATATACCATGCCCATACCAGGGATACAATTGGGTCCTACTGGGGACTTGTTTTACACACGTCTTACCCATAAGGCCCGAAATAATACCCGACTAAAGGTACAATTGGGTCCTATGCATTGCTCAATTTTGCATTAATCAGTGCCTTGCGCATAAGGCCCATCTAAATACACAAGTAGGGCCCCATGCAATGCTTAATTATTTTTTAAAATAAGTGCCTCATGCGCAAGGCCCATCCAGGGATACAATTGGGCCTTATTGGGGACTTATTTTTGCCTCGTATAATGCTTAATTTTTACAAATTAGCTGCTTCGGGCATAAGGCTCAAATCCAGGCCCGATCCAATGATACAATTGGGCCTGATTGGGAGCTCACTTGGGCCCTACGTAACATTCGTAATTTTCTGCTAAGGTTGCTCAAAAGAGGGCTCCCCCCCCCCCTCTCTCTCTCTCTCTCTCTCTCTCTCTCTCTCTCTGTTCGTCGCGTGGTTCTCGAGAGCCGAGGAGACTCTGGTGATGTGGTGCTGCCGCTGCTACGACGCGGTGTTGGCGTGGCGCGCGGTGTGTTACGGTAGGTTATGCCTTGCATTCCATCCTCGGTCGACGAACCGAGACGAAGCACCGAGCAGCCACGAGCAGAAGCAACCACACGACTTATATATATATCTATGTATATATCCATGGGACACATGGAAAAGAGTGAGATGGTAAGATCTGCGACCATGTTGCTCATTCTCCGCACATACCCTTATAGCTTACACATATATATTTTCTTTTTCCTCGTCTGTTAATGCCACGTTTGTCTGTACTTCACGAGTACCATTTCTCGATATCCCAAAGTTTCTACCATCTTCGTCCTACGCAAAAATGCGAAAAAAAATTGTATATACATATACATGTATCTTTTCGTTTCTCTTCAACTCTGGTCCATGCAAAGATAAAGATTTTTCACTCAAGTGAACGTCATTTTGGTTCCTCGTGGATTTTCGAATCCACTCTGTGCTCATTTTTTCTCGCAATCGCCGAAGCTTCAATATGGATCATGGCTCGTGAGGCTGCGATGTATTGAAAAATTTTAACAAATTTTTAAACTCAAATTATCGATTTTGAGAAAATTTTCATTCGTCCTCTCGATCTTCTTGGTATCTCCTAAGACCAGAGTTGTTTTTCGAAAATTTCGAAATTTTATGAAATCTTAACTTATTAAGCGATTATTGACAAATTCAATACCAAACATGCTTGTCCCCTAGATTATTCATTATAAAAAGTTTCAGGCGAATATCCTTAAGCTTATCAAAGTTAGAGTGATCAAAGAGATTTTTGGAAAAAATTCAAAATCATCGAAAATCGGAAAACCGTTATAAAATTTTTTTTCGAAAATTTCAGCAAGCAAGTTCCATCGTAGTTTCAGCGAAGCAGCTCAAGCGCAGCTCAAGAGATATTGCAATTTCAATTTTTCGAAGGCCCGTCTGCACATGACTGCACCCACATACACACACGTATCAGACATTTTTTTTTTTTTTTTCTAAATGTGTTTTCTCGATTTTTTTGGCACATTTTGAGCTCATTGGCATCGAAAACTCGAACATTCTTTTTTTTTTTTTACGAAAACAAAGCTTCCTTCATGCGAGGAAGCGAAATATATAATAACGAAAATATATCCAAATTCACGAATTTTTATCGATTTAGGAATATGTTCAAAAACTTAAAAAAAAATTTCAAACAGAGAATTTTTTTTTAACATTCATTCGTGTATTTGAAAAATTCAACAAATTCGCGTAAAAAGACGAAAAAAAAATGTTACCTTCGTTAAAAAAAAAATTGCTTTTATTAATTTTTGTGTATAAGTTTTTGGCATTATTATTATTGGGAATCAATATTCTCAATGTCTTTGATAACGATTAACATAATAATAACAATAATAATAATAATAATAAGATATGAGGGAAAGAAAAAGTGTTAAATTACGTGGAATGACCCATGGACATTTATAACAAATTTATAGAAAGCTACATGTCCCTCGATTCTCGTTTAACATATCTGGACGGGAAGAAACAAAACCGCGTCGATTTTACAATTAATGATGGACCCCAAAGATTCCCTGTAATTTCTTACGCCATTCTGCCTTGCCTCGTGAATCTTTTACATGAAAAAAAAAATTGTATTTTTTTGTATTTATCAATATTAAATAATAATTAGATTTTTCAAAATTTGAGAATGCTAAAAATGTAAACAAAATATTTGACGATTCTAATGGTTTTTTTTTAAATCTATTGGAAAGCCTTAATTTTTATTGTATTTTTTTCAATCCCCGATATAAAGAACAATTAATTAATTTGTTCGTTGAAAAATTGGAAAAAAAGTAAATTTTGTTTCATCGAAATACAAAATTTTTCAAATTAATTTTGGATCTTTTGTTTTGTAAAATATCTTGTTTTTTTTTTTTTAATTAATAATAATCTTCGAGCTGTTGGCCCAGCAAATTTTTCTCACGACCATTTGGCTGAACGTTATGTGAACTGACCTAAAGTTGAAAAAAAAAGATAGTAAGAAGGAGATGGTCACTGTACGAGAGAGTATAGAACGTCATGACTTCACTTTCTAATCTCTCGTACGTTTCTCGTGTATATATCAAGGAGGAGTATAACTGGCCCCAGGATCGTGGGTTAGCAATGGACACTTGTAGTACATACCACGATACAAGCATGTGATATGCATTTAAAAAAAAATGCTCCGAGATCGTGTCCAATCTTCTGATATCGTTTGTGAGAAAAAAAAATTCTCACACGATATTGTGCAAAGGATATTGAAATATTTGATTGCATTTTTTTTCTATTTTTTAATTTAAAAAATCTTTCATCGAAGGCCAAAAATCATTTATTAAATTTTCACAATTGAGGTAATTTTTTTTTACCTGCCAAAAATTTAGCAAACACATTTTTCGACCTTGCAGTGTTATTCGGGTCAGGAAACAAGAAATAAAAAAATTATATCCAATGACGTTTTAACGCTCCTTCCTCTAGGCACGACGATTAGCTAATTAGGAACAATAACGGAGACCTGCTGATAATTGCTGGCGTGGCTCAGCTTTTTTTTCCCTCACTCTCTCATGTCGTCACGAAATGCACATGCAACGTGTTGCACATCCATTATATTTTAATTTTTAATTTTTCAAACGATCAAAATAGTAATTTTAACCTCAAAATTCATTATTTAATTTTCTTTCTTTAAACAATTTAAATTGCACCAACTTGATACGATTATTTTTTTATTCATAGATCATTTGGTTGCAAATAAATCCAAAAAAAGTTCATCATTTTTTTAATTGATAAGAAATTTAATTGAATTAAATTAAAAAAAAAAGATTGTCCAGTCTTTTTTTTACCAACAAATTTTTTTCTTGATCGGGAATTTTATTTTATTTCTTTTTGTTCCTTAAAACTCCTCCAAAACTCTTAAAAATTTGTCGTTGGAAAATACAAAAGAGCACAGAAAAAAATCGTCGATAAAACATGCTTGAGCATGTGTGTGTGTGTGTTTGTGTGTACTCGTCGTGATTACCGATTTGGTCACGCGACCCTATTTCTACTGTACTATTATACGAGGTATTCCATGCCAAATGGACCAACCAATGGCATTATTTTTTTTTCATCAATGTAGAGACTTCGAAACACAATTTTTTTAGGATTTTTTTTTGACCGACCATAATTTGAGGAAAAAAAATTCGAATTTAACGAATTTTCATTTTTCAAAATTTCTTTCGTTTTTTTTTTTTTTGCCTTATCTTAAAACTATTCCGTATCACTCGACAATCATTTTAAGCGACTTTGCTAATTGAAAAAAATGTTATTATTTTTTTTTTATAATAAAATTTTTTTGGATACTTTCTTTAATTCTACTGGCAATCGTCTAATTATTTGTTTCAATCGTCATAACAATGTAAAAATAATTTTCAGCCATTTTACATAATGAAAGAATTTTCGTTGCTATTTATTTGTTTTTTTTTTTAATTTTTCATTTTTTCAACATTTTTTTTATTAAATCTGGCTCGAACACCCTATTGATTTTTTTTTTAACCCTATCGTTTTGTACAACGTATCAGTAGCTTTTTGACATTTTTCAGGATTCCTTTACTTATATTTCCATTTTATTTCACGAAAATAAGACACATTGATCCACTTGGGATGGAATGACCCATATATGTGGAGGGCTTGCACTCTCGTGTCGATCCATCAAAGCTCGAGAGCTTCTTGCAGCTCATTACCATATCATCGACCTGAAGGCGCCTAACTATATGTGTGTGAGTGTATGATAGTAGAAAAATAATAATAATTGTTGCAAAGACTAAAAAAAAAAAATTATTGTGCTTAATTGTACTTTAAGACTATTGTAATTGTAATTTATAAGTCTCATAATTGCAAGACATTTTTAAGAACTTTTATTAATTATTTCATTCGTTATTTTAAATTCAATCCAATTATATTTTTTCCTCGCGTAAATTTTCAATCATTTGCAATAAAAATATTTAACAAAATTTTCATATACATGAAATATTTTTTTATGTCTTTGCTTGATGAATTTTTGACAATAGTTTTGGTTATTCGAACAGAGTCTTGGAATAAAAAATAATAGAGAACAGCTTTCTTTTATTTCGAAAATATTTACACACACACACACACACACACATATATATATATATATATATATATATATATATATATATATATATATATATATATATATATATATATAAGTGAGAGATTCGAGAGATTTGAAGAAAGGGGTAATATCTTCGAGTCCTTTGACCTCTTCCGAAGTATTAACTCGCCACGGAGAAACTCGGCTCTGAATGGTATTTTCATAAAATGATTTTACGTAAGACTGGTATAAGAGAGAAATACTCCTCTGTCTAAAGTTTTTATTCACCTCAATGTTACGATGAAAAATACTAAATATGCGTATATTTATGCATACAAAATATGTACTTCGATATACACGTATTATATATATATATATATGCATGTGTGTGTTTGTGTACGTTTTGAAGGAAATCTTCTCGCACGACTGAGGAGGCCGTTTGCTTGAGTCGAGAGTGTGTCAGCAGTATCTTATCTCTCGGTGAACGTTATATACATATGAAATATCACATATATAGGCTATTCGAGATGAAGCCAAAAGATTTTAAAACGAATAATATACAAAATTCTACGTCTCGAGCATCTTAAGGGCCCCTTAGAAGATCCGAAAAATTACTAAAAAATTCATCGAGATATATAGATTTCGATAGACCGAACAACTTTTCTCTGCATAATTATTCTATAAAGTGCAGAGTTTTGGAATTAATTAATAATAAAAGCAAAAATATACAAAATTCTACGTTTTAAGCCACTTAAGGGCCCCTTGACGGGATTTCGTTATACTGAACAATTTTAATCTGTATTATATTTCTATAAAATGCAAAATTTTGAAAATCATTAATAATCAAAACAAAAATATATAAAATTCTGCGTCTTAAGAATCTTAAGGGCCCCTCAAGAGATCCAAAAAATTACGAAAAAAAATTCAGCAAGGTATAGATTACATTGTCGTCAAAAACTTTTATATTTATTATTTTCTTATAAAGTGAAGAGCTATATATACGAAAAATCTATAAAAGTCGACCACCCTAATAATGTGCGTGCGTGTGCGTGTGTGTGCGTGTGTCGAGGCAAATTTTTTTTTTACCGCTTGTCGTGATTTTTTATTTTTCATTAATCTGGTGATGCAGGTGAGAAATAATATATAGGTCTTTTGGATGTGGTCCAGTATCACGGGTGTACATTTCGTACATTTGTAAATCAGAATGTACTTTTTTTTTAACGTGTCAATCGACGCTTATAAGGAAATTTACATACATATATATAAATATATATATTTTTTTAATTTAAAATATAGAACGAACCGTGGGCGTGCGTTATCTGCTATGGCCTCGTTTAATTTATTGAACACGCGAGAAACCGAACAGGCTGAACTGCACAGGACAACCTGCTGCACTCTCGTCCGTCCGTTCATTTTTTTCAGTGATTTTTTTCTTTCTCGTTATTTTCTTTCTCTCTCTCTCTCTCTCTCTCTCTCTCTCTCTTTTATTAAATCTCGCATACCTAACGTATAACCGGATTATTCGATCTCAGAGAGAGAGAGAGAGAGAATATGGAGTTTTTTTTTAAATATTTTTTCTCATATCGTCCGTGAACGTCACACGTGAATTTTACCAACAGCGAAAAAATTACTCGTAAATCTCCGCTCGTTTCCGTTTCAAATTTTAACTGGAGCAAGGCTTCAGTTACGCCCTTTATTCTCCTGTAAAATTTAGTTTGGTGAAAATAAAAAATAAAACAATACAAAAAATACTGGATTTTTAAAAATTTTATTATCAAACTGATGAATTTTTCAGGAAATTAAAAAAAAAATAGGATTGTAGAAAACTAAAGATTCAGTTGGACCTCGGAAATCTCGCTGTATGAATTTTGTTTTCCGGTTCTTTGGCGACGATTTTTTTTGACACTGAACTTCAAATCGTCAATTTGTAAAATCAGTGGATATGAATTTTAATGAAAATCGAATCAATCTTCGTATCACAGTCGTTAATATTTATTTTGGCATTTTGAATTTTGAAAATCTGACATCAAATTCGAATGTAGCTACTCAAAAAACTATCAAGCATCAATTTTCATTCAAATCGCATGATTATTGCACTTTTAGGCCACCACATACTGTCGCCGCTGTAGCCGATGTAGATCTTCATGTTAAATTTTCCGAAATTCTCTTGAATTTCAGAAAATTTAACATGAAGATCTACATCGGCTATTCTTAAAACCCTCGTATACCAAATTTCATAGAGATCGGAGCATTTTTCGGTTTTTTTTTCTTACGTCGTCCATTTTGAATCCTCGTTGCGCCATTTTATATCGTGCGGTTCTGCCATTTTGAATTTCGAAAACTCTGAAATCTAACACAAGTTATGCCAAAAATGATCATCTATCAATTTTCACAGACTGGTTCATTTTTTGTTTTTTTTTTTTTTTTTCGTACACCATTTTTAATTCCAGTAATGCCATTTTCAACTTTCGTTTCGCCATTTTGATTTCACATATATCACCATTTCGAATTGTCGTTCTACCATTTTGAATTTGCATATCACCATTTTGAATTGTCGTTCTGCCATTTTGAACTCTCTTTACGATATTTTGAATTTCGCCATTATGAATTGTCGTTTCGCCATTTTGGATAATGTCCAACCAAAAAAAACGTGTGAGTTACAAAATTATTGCTCAATCGTTGCACCAAGAGCCTCCTTGTCACTGCCTCCTCATTTCTTTCATTTTTATTTTTCTCAACCGAGGTGGATTATTACTAATGGTAATGCACACATAAATAAAGAGAGAGAGAGAGAGAGAGAGAGAGAGAGAGAGAGAGAGAGAGAGAGAGAGAGAGAGAGAGAGAGGTTATGAGACAAGAGTGAAGAACAAAGTTGAAAATAAGAGACGAGTTTATACAAGAAGAATGAGGAGAGAATGCGAGGTTGACGCTACAAGACTCTACGCGCCTCATGCTAATTTCTCATACTTCTCTCGTCCTTATACCGACCGTTTCCACCTCAAATATACGTATACTCATACACATGTATATTGTACTATACATGTATAGTTTACCGTACTATCCGCATATATAACTTAAGCTGCCATGGCAATTTTATGGTTCGTTCGTCAGTGACGAACATTCCAAGAGTGTTCGTGCACGTGCTGTTACCAACATTACAATTTTCTTCCTCGCCATCAATAAACAAAACAAAAAAGAAAAAAAAACATGCCCAACTATTTTTTTATTTTATTCCCAAAATCTCGATGGATAATCGAAGAAGGAAAAAAAAAATTCGAAAATCTTTCAAACTTCGGTTCTTTCGAACGCATGAAAGTGTACTTGGGACTTGTGCAAGTTTAGAATAACGCGTGTATATCCAACCGATAGTTCGAAGCCGCCGCCATACGCGATTCTCTTTACACACTTTGCTACTCAACATCGGCGCGAATCTCTCTCGGTTGATATTTTTTTACTATCCGGTGAAACGAGGCTGGCTACCCGATAAGAAAAGTCGAAGGAAAAAGAAGAGGAAAAAAATTAAAGTGCGTTACAGACTTTGTGTGCGCTGTGTGTATGTGTGTTGTCCGAGTGAAAAGATAGAGGGTGCTTTCGCGACTCCTATGCATAAGTCGGATGTCGCGTTATCACTGATAAGTCACGTTTTCGCGCGGTAGCTACTCACTACACATTCGACTATCTTTTTTAAGTGCCAATATATGTATTGAATAGTAGTAACAATGATAACAATATGTCTCGGATAGAATTTTTTTACTTGGATACATTACATTACAATGTCTTGGATAGAATTTTTTACTTGGAGACCCCAAAGACTGCGGATCTTCCGAGTATCGTTTGCTCGAATACTTGATCTGTCAATATATATATGCATCAACGAATAAACTGATAACAATATTATCATACAGCCAAATTATTGATTTTTAAGGATAAAGAAATACTTAGATACTTGGAGCAGGGTAAATGGAGTACTTGGAAACCCCTGAGAGCTGAAATTTTCACTAATAGTAAGAATGATAGATCCGAATACTCGAATAGTGGCCAATATTAATCCCCATCCGGATATATAGTCCTTCTGAGTACCCTTGGATATTCGTAGCAGAGAAAAATGGAATACTTGGATATTTCAAAAACTTGAATCTTGCACTACCATAGTACTAAAAATACGCCTCAGTACTTTTGAACACTATCCAATTCTAATCTTTACCTCAATATTTGACCTTTCTAAGTACACAGTACTCGAGTACTTGTTGATCATTATATTTGAGTACTAATAAAAATCATACTTATCGAAATATCGAGGGGAAAAATACTTGAAGGACGAAAAACAAAGTACCCAAGTATCTCGCATACTTGAAACTTGAATTACTCGATACTTTAGAATATATACTCAAATACAAGATAATCCTTAGAAGGCTTTGCTTGAACATGCACTTGACAAAATACTTGATAGTTAACTGTCCAAGTATGCAGTGTACTTTGTACACGAGTACTCGATGCTCAAGTACTTGGCCTCAGCAATCCTAAATTACATAAAAGTCTATATCGTTGGACGACTTAGCCGCGGGGCGTGCACGGATTTTCTCGCAAGGCAACGAGAGACGGTTGACTTTTCTCTCGCCCATGAACTTGCGCCCGGTCTCATACATAATAATATAAGAGTCACACACGCACACAGCATTCACGCACGAGCATGTAATATACTCAGAGAGTGCGTATATAGAATAAATAGGATTAACATACAATGAACCGTGAAATGCAGAAGTCTCACAGCTGCGTGCACCTCCAAGAGGGTCTCCTCAAGATTTGAAGATCGTTGTAATGGCATCACTGTATGCGCGTGCTGTCTAAATATTGAAAAAAAAAAAGTTTCTCTAACATGAAGAAAAAATGTATTTGCTCGATCTGAGTACCGTTTGCTTGAACCTTCCTCGATCTAAATCCATTTTTAAAATTTATTATTGCGACTTGCATTTTTTAGTGAAGAGGTAACTTTATTTAAATTCAACAAAATCCTAAAATAAGGTTTTTTTTTTTTTTTTTTTTCAAATTTCACATAATTTCTAAGTCATCCAAGACTTCGTTATCCATCAGAGCGCGAATATACTGGAAACCAGACGAATTTTTCGATTTTTTTTAATTAATGAAAAAAATCTTTAAGCTCGTCTGGCTAGTGTAGAAAAAGTCACTCGTGGTGAGGTAACTATTTAATAGAATGCGGATCACAGGGTCCCGGGTGAAGCGAAAGGAGGGTTACCGGCGAAGGGGGGCACGGGGAATGGGGGAAGGCATAATATGAGGAAGGAGTTCAGAGCATGATGGAATCACGCTGCCGCCTCGGGGGTTATCGAGATATCCGATCGGGCGTGCCCCCTTTCATTGCGGACCGTCGAGACCGAGTAATACATATGTATGGGATAAGATTTGATAAATAGAGAACCAAGTGTGCCAATGAGTGTCTTGAATTCTACCCACAGTGCGTTAAAACTTTTTTTTCTTTTTTTTTTTCGTGTCTTTGCACTTCAATTTTCCTAGAAGATATCGTTATTTTTTCAATGTTAAAAAAAAACACTATTCAGTGCATTGAAATCTCTACACAGGAAATTTTAATTAATGATATGTTTTGTTGAATTTTTTTTTTTTATAAATTTTATTTATAAATATTCCTAGTGCAGGAAACCATTTTATAGATCCGGTAATCGTGGGGTATTGATGCATTTTTATGTGAATTTTTTTTCCGCTATTTTTATGATAAAATTTCTCATAGAGAAGAATTTCGTTATACTGTTTCATACTTAGTTATTGTGCAGTGTTTTGAATTTTCTAGGACATAATTTTACGGCAATATTCTCATATCATTGAGATTCAGATGTGCCGATCACTGTGCCATTGACAATTTATCAGAGCATTAATACGTGATACTGTGTATACGATAAATTTATAGATTGCTAGTACGTATCATGGATGTATATGTACGCGCTGTTGGGCTCAACGCCGCTGGGTATAAATATTCAATTGATTACTCGAATAGTTTACTAATCCCCACTCCTACCTGCATGTGTACTCAGTACCTGAGTACCTGCTGTGCCAATATATGTATCAAGAAGTAATAACAACCAGTAGACTGTTGGGAACAACATTTTTTTTTCGTTATTCAGCTGGGATAAAAAATACTTGGATACTCGGAGCTAAGAATACTTAGAATACTTAGAAAACACGAAGGCTTCAAAACTTCAAGTTCCAGTATTATTTATAGGGCGAAATACTTGACTATTATCCCTATCTCTATCTGCATATATGTATAACCTCTCTATGTACTTAGTATACCTGAGTACTTACTCAGGTATTGCCAATATAGGTATTGAGAAGTTGTAATAATTATAACCCTGTGTAGCGTATGACATTTTTTTTTGTTATATAGTGAGAATGAAAAATACTTGGATACTTGAAACTTGTAGTACAAGTAACTAATGAAAAAAAAAAAATAGGCTCATATTCTTGAATAGTAGCTAATCCTTTTCTTCAACTTTATGCATAACTTTTCCAAGTATACTTAGTACTCAATCCCCTGATGAGCCGATACGTGTATTGAGCAGCAAAAATTATAACAAATGTATCGTAAAGAATTTTTTTGGTATTCAGTTGGATTGAAAAATACTTGGATACTTGGAATGCGAAAAAAAAAATGCAATGCCTAGAAGCCACGAAGACTCGAAGCTTGCACGACAAGTTCTAGTAAAAATGGGCTCCAATTCCTTGCATAGAAGCTAATCCCTTGCTCTACCTTTATGTTATAATTTATGTTAAAATAATACCTATGTTTCGTGAAGCATTCTTTTCGGTATCTTGTCGGGTTGAAAATTATTTGGATATTTGGAGTGCGAAAAAATGCAATACTCAGAAGCCACGAAGACTCAAAGCTTGCACAAGTACAAGTACTATTAAAAAAAAAAAAAAAATGGGCTCAAATACTTGAATAGTGGTTAATCCTTTCCTCCACCTGCCTGTATAACCTTTCTAAGTGCTCGGTACTTGAGTCTTCTATTAGCCAACATACGTGTTAAGTATTAATAATAACCATAGCACGTGAAAATCCATTTTGTTGTTATCTCTTAACGGATAAAAATACTTGGATACTTGGAGTACAATAAATCGTATAAATTAAGTACATTTTCATACTTGGAGCTTAAAAAAAAACATCAGATAAACAATCGTATGTTTGTGTATTGGTAGCACGCATATTTAGGTACTAGAATCGTCAGAACAAGTACCCATGTACGTATAGCTCTAACCGTATTATGAATGTACGCAAGCGCTGTTGGGGCCCAACGCCGCTGGGAATAAATATTCAATCGCAACCGTTGTGACTCTCTCACCCGGTGTCTAAGTCCCCGATCGGTTCTCGCCCCTGATGCTCCCCCCTTCTTCTATCATCTACGTTGTTGTTTTCATCGTGTCGTTCCCGTCGAGCAAAGAGATCTCCCGCCCTCCTCTTCTCCCCCCGGCCCTCAGATATATACATCGAGAACGAGACATGGTATGCGCATATTGATCATGAAGCATGTATATATACATACCCTCGCTTGACTTAATATGACCGATCACTATGCTCATGTTTTCCGATGTGACTCGGGGCGGCTTTGCTTTTGTACGACTCCACGCCGACATCGTGAAACATGATTTTTCTCACACACAAAGATCATGAGATCATATAAAAATTATCGGATACCAATTTTGACTGACATAAGATTAACTTGAGATTTTTTTTTTCTTCAATTTTGAGTATTCATGTATATTTCATTGAAAAAATAATTCATAAACTGTTAATAATGTAGTATTTTGCATTATATCGTTGCAGAGATGGCAGAGAAGATGGTTCGTCCTGTACGACGACGGAGAGCTCACATACTCCGTCGACGAGCACGTAAGTGTTTTTTTTAAAGTATATCAACGAAAAAGAGAAAATTGAATATGTGGAGATAAATATTTTTTGAGGAAATGCATGTGATTTGAAACATTTTCGATATTATCACAATAGGAAAAATCAATAAAGTAAAAGATTTCGTAAGCCTTGGATAAAACGAGTTAATGATTAATTGGATTGTCTTTAAATCGGTAAATCTCCGGAGAGAGGAAGGAAGGGCTGGGAGACAGGCGAAAATATCAGCTGAACAGTCGAGACAAATCCACTTATGGACACTCTCGCGAGGTTTCTTCATTGATTTCGTGTCGTGTTACACGCGATATACGTGCTAGCCTCAAGCGTTGATAGTCACTAAAGTCGACATTCAGCTATATAATATAAAGAATTATGAACATTGTAACGAATAATACATGTTATAGCACGAATATAATAGGCAGTTGGTAACTAACTATAACTTATTGAGTAACTGACGAATCAGTAGTCATCAAACTAGTTAGTTATTTAGTTAGTTAATAACGAATTGTGTAACCAATTAGTTCATCAGTTCGTTAATAGCTCCTATGGAGTGACTAAGTAACTAACTGGTTAGTCGGACAGTCAGTTAGTTGCTAGTTATTCGTAACAGACCGACCGAGTAACTTACTAGGTAATTATAAATTACCTATGTAGTTAGTCAGTTAGTTAGTTTATGGTCAGTCGTAACCAATTGGCTCAGTAACTGGTTACTCAGTTCTTTAGTGCTATCTGACTCAATTTATAGTTACTCACAACTAACTAGTTGATTGGTTATATAGTTCTAATTGATTACGAGTCAGTTTGAACTAACTAGTTACTAAGAATTGACTAGAAAGAAGTTAGTTACAAACCAGTACCTAGTTCGAAACTAGATAGAAGTGACAACTTACTTGGTAAGTTTGTGCTAACTGATCCCACTAACTTACTAGATAATTAGGTTTAACATAGTAATTAGTAACTTACTAGTTAGTGGTAAATGACTAACTGAACTTGTTACTTAGTGACTAAACAAATGATTAACTGTTTGGTGTTAACTGACGAACTAACTGGTTACTTAGTGACTAACCAGTTTGTTAATTAGCGCTAACTGACTAACTAGGTTGCTAGTTGGGCTGGTGCTAACTAACGAATTAACTAACTAAGTTAGTGAGCTAATTATTAACTAAGATACTGCAAATCCCCGGTAATTACTAAAGCAGAGTCAGAGGAGCGAGTAAATTATCGTATTATTCGTTACAGGGAAGAATTATTTTCGATATGTTCGAGATTCGATTGCGTGCTTGAAGGATTTTTTTTGACGTCATTTCTTTACTGGCGACAAAAATTCCATGTATACACCCTTCGTTCTATAAAGCTCAACATCGCTGTTAACCGAGCTCTAATCAATAAATATAATAACCAACTAAATAAATAAATAAATGCTCGTGGATCAATAAACAGCTCGTTGCATGTATATATATATATGAGTAGATGGGCGCATTAGCATAAACGATTTAACACGATTCGCCTTGCGCTGACTCTCTCACTCTCTCTCTCTCTCTCTCTCTCTCTCTCTCTCTCTCTCTCTCTCTCTCTCTCTCTCTCTCTCTCTCTCTCTCTCTCTCTCTCTCTCTCTCTCTCTCTCTTTCTTTCTCGCAGACACTTTTTTAGAGGTCTTGTCCTCGCGAGCTCTCTTCGGGGCAACCGAGTTGCGTACCACATAATAAATCCTCAGCGAGGAGAGAAAGAGATTAAAATGGGAATGAGAAAGATGCAAAATAAAGGTGGAGAGAGGTTGCGGGGGAGGGGGAGATAGGATGAAGTAAAGAAACACACATCGGCGAGGATCGACCAGACCGGTGAGAAATGAGCGCGATACTAACCCTCCAACGAGTCGCTTTCGCTAATAGCGAAAGACTAATACCAATAATGCTATATTATACAATCGCCCGAAGCTATTTTGCTGATCTCAGGATTGTAAGAAAAAAAAACGTATGTACATATATATATATACAAGAGAGTCGTAAGGTATTGGACTAAGCCTCGAGCTTTTGCCCTCTGGTGTCGTAAAATTGTACTATTCGAAAAGGTCTTGTCATGCAAAAGTATCCTGCACAAGAAGAACGAAAAAAAAAAATTGTAAGTAAAAAAAAAGTATTGAGGTTCCTGATCGAGGCTATAAATTAACTTTCACGACTCAAAGAATCTGCAAATATCGTGCTGCTTTTATTTTTAAATAAGAATAGAGCAAGTCAATGGAGATTAATCAAACGATTAATTTATCTCAGCCAAATGTACACGGTGTGCGGGTTAAAAAAGAAATCTTCAGTGGTATTTCGCTATGAGTTTCATTCTGTAGAGAATCAACTTCATAAGGGCGTGACGCTGCTAAAATTTTGTGTCAAAATTAGCACCATTCGGACTTACGAGTCGTAATCGTGAGCGTTGATACGACGCGAAACGAGATAGTAACTCACGAACTGATAAGTTGATTGCCAGTTAGTAACCAAGTAATTATTCACTAATTAGCTAATTGATGGGAAAGGTGATTAGTTGCTAGTTAGTTATAAACTGACAAACCGACTAGTCGGTAAGTAGCCAGCGACTAACTAGTAACTAAGTAATTACTATTCCGTTATTTATCTAATGGTTACTCACTAGTAACTACCAACTGGTTAGCTAGTTAGTAACTAACTAAGTTAACGAGCGCAAATAATCACTAGTGAACTAGCTAGTCAGTGGCTAACTAAGAAACTACGAAATTCCAGAGTTTTTAATAATGCATTGTCTAAGTGATGCATTACTGAAATCCATTATCAATTTGGTAAATGGAATTTTATTCATTACCCATTCTTTTGATAATGAATAATAGAATCTTGATCCATTATTTATTCATTTTTTGATTATTAATGCGTTATTTTTACGTCGAAATTTTTGCAACCCTGGATTTGTTTCCATAACGGTGTTGAAACATTACCACGATTTCTGCCACAGTATACACGATCCTCGAGCCAACCAAAATTCTCAACCGCATATTAATCAAAAGTGAATCTTTCTCTCTTTCCTCTCCTCCCCCCCTTTTTCTCTGATGCGAAGTGCAGTTGCTCGTTTTCATGTTTACAAACTCGGGTGTAATCAGGTGCGTCCAGGTGCGATCACCGCTCTCGTATACTCTCACTCGATCTTTTACTCTCTTTTTCTCATTCACCCGCGACAGCTTGACCGTTGCTCCTTCAAGCAAGCCCTGGCTATGTAACGTTGTATCACAACGTTGCATCAAGGACTAGGTATAGTATTTCAAGTGCCACGTGCCTCCGCTTCGTTCAACTCCCCCCCTCCCCTTAATACCTAGGGAACGAAGATCTCGCACGTGGCAGGTGTCGGGATTCCCTTAAGCCGGCTAACCCACAATATTTTATAACCCCCACCTCGCCTTGCAGCAAGATTATTCAAGCACGCGCAAACATCTGAATCTGTATGAGGTAAACAATCCAGCATGCGTGTATATTGCATTAACAGATGCGGAACCGTCCCGAGAGGGTCTTAACGCTGCGAAATATGGGCCTCCAATCACGATTCCATGTTAAATGCTTAATCTAATTCCTGGATCGCGTTTCCTGTGTTGCCATCTAGGGGTACCCTCCCCCCCCCCCCCCCCTATTCACCACTACTCAGCTGTTTCAATCGCTCCCTATGCCCGCTTAGCAACGTTCCCAAGTTCACGTATTCGCAGTTCTCTCGATTGCTCGTGCAAAGCCGAGGTAGAGAAAGTTGAAGGCAAAGAGAAAGATAGCGGAGATAAGACCCTCTCCCTTTTGCCATCCCGAGCTATCTTCATCGGCCTGGCTACCTCTCTCGCTACCGTCTTGCGCGAATAGCCCCGTAAATAATAGAACAAAAAAGGAAAATGCCCCACCATGTTGGATACTCCCTTCGGGGATTATCGAACTCTCGATCGGGCCATACCGCGACCATTTTTCCTTCTGCATGGAGTCATAAACTTAGATTTCGTGACTACCGGAGTTATGCTAAAGTGAAAACTGAACGAGGCTTGTCAAGTTCCCAAGATGCAAAGTCAGGATTTCCATATCTCCTTTCTGGAGTAAAGTCGACGTATATTCTATATTCGGGACTCCAGGAGGATCCGGAAACACAGTAATTCGTGGATCTTTGGGAATATTGACTTTGTGACATGGGAGAATTTTAATGAAGGACCCAACCGCCCCTGTTTCCATTTAAGCTGAACCGCTACAAAAAAAAAGTGCTGGACTCCAGCCAAGGGTAGGGTCCATTATTCCTGAATCTCATTGATGGAATTTCAATGCAGATGCTAGTCGTTAACTGCCCCCCCCCCCCCCTTTTATATAATTTAGTTGGGCATTCCTCATTATTAATCATTTTAGAACATCGCCCCAATCATTTCCTCATCGTTGACTCTTTTAAACGATGAAAACACGAAGGTCTTCGAGTCTCGTGGGCCATTCGCCGGAGCGTGTTAAACGCTGGCTCTACGTGCTCCGGTGTGTGGATAACTGTTAGCTACCCGTCTTGGATTCGAGGAGTTCAGTTTCTCACTATCTATCTCGTTCGGTCGCGAATGTCGTTAAAGCTCGCGAACGAACGGGCAGAACCAGAGAAGTATGAAAGAGAGAGAGAAAGAGAGAGAGAGAGAGAGAGAGATGGACAGAAGGAAAACGATTGAGGAGGCCACGAGACTAAAAGGCACCAGGACCATTAAATCCAAGGCTGAGAGAGGTCTCACCAGGCTGGTCTAGTTCAGAGCCGAGTATGCCGGTCGCGTGATTCAGATTGCAGAGTTTAACAGGTTGAATGCGTTGCAGCCATAGGCAACGGTTCGTTTAATGGACATTGGGCGACTGCCTTTGCTCTCCCGTGTCTCTTATACCTCCTGTACCACATGCGGGATACATATGTGTGATTGCCAATGCCATAGCGGTAAACACCTTGTTCAAGTCTAAGGGGATCACCGATTGCCTATTCGAAGTAATGTACAACTAACGACGTGGCATTGTCCATCGATGCCAGTTTGGTGTAACATTTCGCTTGAAAAACTAAACGCTTGGACCACAAAATGAATGTCAAGGGTATTATTTTTTTTAGTGGAGGTATGCGGATCAGCCGTCGCCTATTCGAAGCAATGAATAACTTCTAACCATTGCGGCATTGTCCATTGATACCAGTCTGGTGCAACATTTATTAGGTTCGCAAATTAGACACTTGGACCACAAATTGAATGTCAAGGGTGTTATTTTTTTTGTAGTAGAAGTAATGGGATCAGTCGGCGCCTATTCGAAGTAATGTATAACCAATGACCATTGTGGCATTGTCCAGTGATGCCAATGTGTCTAGTGCAACGTCTCGGCTGAAAAACTAGGCACTGGGGACCACAAACTGCGAATGTACAGAGAATTATTTCGTTAGCGGATATCAATGAGACTCTGCTTAATCAAGAACCTGATTGTTCTGAACATTTGGGTCTCCCTATCGGGAACCTTTACTATGTGAACAAATCCTTTATTGGCAATCGCCAGGCCTGTTGTACTGGAGCTAGTGGTAACTCTGGCTTCTGATTGCCTGGTGTTTTAATGAGGTCATGGCTTCTTCCGGCAACAGGAAGCGAAGAGTAGAGATGCGGATTGAGGATGAGGTGAACGGCATGCTTTATATACGTATGCCGAAGCGTGCGTTGAGCATCAGCTATAATGTGGCAGTTGCCGCAGTGGAGAAGTGTTCCGGGGCAATGTACACATATCAATGCAAATGATCGTGATCTAATTGGATACGGGGCGGTAAACATTTAAATGTAAAATAACGCGCCAAACATTATAAGTAAATAAATAAATAACGGAATGAGATTCCATAACCCATTACCAAAATAATGGACAGTGGATTGAATCCCATTGTCAAAATAATGGATAATAGATTTCGGTAATGCATTACTTAGACAATGGATTATTTAAAAATCTGATTGGATAGAATCAGAGGAAGAGCGAATATACAGAGCGGGAGAGCAGGGTTAGGAAGTTTTTGTTTTTGTATGTTGGATCGATGAGGCCGTTGGCCTCTGATGATAAACGAATCCAAAACATCTCCAACGACATCGCAATGAGTCTTTAAATCTGAGAAGAAAGAAAAGACTCGAAGGATGACTGCGAGGAACTTCCACTCGATACAGCCAAGTTTCCACTGACTCGATTATCTTTTAATGTCTTTTTTGTAATGAACCATGCAAAAGTGGACCTGAAACATCCACCGTCCTACCTATAAAACATATCGGCGAATAACGTTCAAATGACATTGAAACTTTCAGAATTTTCGAGTCGCATCAATGAAAGATTATTCTCCAATTGTTTTGGACTTTGTCCACTGTTCAGGAATGGAGAAATTTTGATACGGGGCTTCTCTTAATAACTCAATTTCGGGACAGTTGCAAAAAACTCGAACGAACAATTCGACGCGTATCGATTGGTCGAAAAGGAGGGAAGAAGTAGGATGGGAGAGAATTAAAAAAAAAAGGTATTTAAAGCCAGGAGGATCGATTACCTCCACACACATGACACCCGGAAGAGTGGTCTTCACAAGGTTCGAATACTACAATCTCCTCTTCCTTATCCCCTTTCCTTTCTAGCCTCTCCCTCTTCTCGTTCTTCTTCTCAAGCTTCTTCGATTTCTTCAGCTTCATCTTTCTCTCTCTCTCTCTCTCTCTCTCTCTCTCTCTCTCTCTCTCTCTCTCTCTCTCTCTCTCTAAATGCCGCCAGCATCACGCTCTTTCTCTCGATCAGACACACACACATACATACACACCTCTGTTACGACCATTCATTCGTCCTCTTCCTGGTGTCCAGTGGGTAGGAGCCCTTTCCTCAAGCTCGCTGCTGCGGATACACGTCACGTGCGCTTGTCCTCATGGCGCAGAAGACGGACGTGCCGGTAAACGAAGAGTCGTGATGTATATATATATATATATATATATATGTAAATATCGCAGGAACAAAATAAAAGGGACGAATGGGAGGTAAAGAGAAGGGAGTTGCGTGAAGACCAAACGGACAAAGTGGTGGTCTCTCTTTTGGTCCGATACATTGAGCTTGCAGTGCTGAATTATTTCGGCTGATTCGGGGGAAAGGGGGCAAGAGGACGACGAATAATCCTCTCTTGTACAATGATCGCTGACGGACAGCACAAAAGCACGACTAATTTGGCCAGATGACGACATTTGCGACGGAGAGACAGGAGAGTATAAGGAGTACAACTCGGGAGTTTCAATCAAACTCCCCAACTAGCTAATGAATAGCAAATTGACTGATCAGGTAGTGAGTAATTAACTAGCCAATAATAAACCAGTTAGTTAATTGATAACTGATTAGTTAGTCACTAATTAGCTACAAATTAGTTGGCAAGCGGTTAGTGCCCAGTAACTAAATAGTAACTAAGTAATTGAACGACCTGTCAGTTGATTAGTGACTACGTGGTTAGCCTAACAACTGAGTTAGTTATTCAGTTGCTTGGTTACTAGTTAGTAGCGATTGATCAATTAGTTCCTAGTTATTAGCCAGTAACTTATTAACTAACTAGTAAGTTAGTTGGTTACTTAGTTTCTTACTATTTAATCGCAACTAACTAATTAACTAATTAGTGATGAATAACCAAGTAACTAGTTGGTAGTCACCAATTAATTAGTTGTAAAAAAAACTGACGATCTAGTTCGTAATTAAAAACTAACTAGTTAGTAGTAAATAACTAACTAGCTCGTAATTAAGAATTGATTGGTATCTAAATTCATTATCAACTATATTAGTTAATTAATCGTAAGTAACGGAGCAGACAGTAACTAACTCGTTAGTCACTGGTTATTCTGTTACTTGCTATCAATTAATTAACTTAGTAATAAATTTAGTTACTAGGAACAAATTAGTTGGTTACTAATTATTATCTAATAACTAGCTAATTACTAAGTAGGCCGATTATCCCGCTAGCTAGTTAGTTAGTGACTAGCTGACTAGGTTACAAGTCATAGTAGTAACTAACTAACTCACTAACTGTTTAATTAATAACTTACTGACCAACTGAGAAATTACGAATTGTACGGAGAACAGTTTTGACGTAAATTAACATAAAGTATCTTGCTGGGCTTTTAAAAAAAATGTTGCCATAAAAAAAATTCGTCAGTTACCAATCAAACGAGAACCCCTTAACTTCATCGGACACCAAGAAGAGACAAAAAGGAGCCTGGAAACGTTGGAGAATGAGAAAAAAAAGATCCGTCATGGTTGTTGATCATTCGCTGTTTTTTTTCTTCCTCTCATCTAACCTCTGCATTTCGTTGCTTTTTATTGCCTGTGGACCTGGCAAAGTCTCGCAAGCATTGTGACACACACACACATACGTAAAATTGACAGCACGATCGGCGTCGGATTAATTCAAACATTTCGTCGTGAGGCATGCTTAGACGTTAACACTTTTCGTTCTCAAGGTTTTTTTTTTTTCAATTTTATTATTCTTCATCTTACTTCTCTACATCTTCTTTCTTCACTCGTCGTATCTATTCTAGGATTTCAAAGTGTCTGATTTTCTCAGGACGCAGGATATCACGTGTATACGTGACTCGAATCCTCGCTGGATCAACGCGAGAGAAAAAGGCGATCTTTTCACGGTTTCTTTTATCACATCTCGCGCCTATCTCTTATTTTATTCTCTCCAAACACGTATAAAACTTTGAGCGTTTATCTTCCCGCTTCTTCTTCTACTTTGTTCATTTTGTTTTGTTTTGTTTTGTTTTTTTTTTTTTTTCATTGCCATTCCACGAACTGGAGGAAAGACGAATGATGGGCCAGACTCTTCATCACACTCGTTCGTTCATTCTTTTATCTCTTCTTCTGCTCCGCTATATCATTCGTTTGTCTCCAGTCTGACGTGTATCTTATTCGTAGAATCGTTTCTCTTCTCGTCTGTGCAGCGAATCTCGAAACAAAACGAATATTTGACTATTCGAAGATGCGAGAAATAATCCCTCCTCGTATGATGGACCGAGCTGGAGCAGCAGTGTTCCACCAATCATTCTGACAATGGTGCCTGGGGCGATGTAAATAATATTTGGGCAATGTTCCTGGCACGTTTGGGGTCGCGAAACAGGTTCATCATCATCCAATGCTGATCTTCAAGAGATTCCAGAAGAAGAGGCCCCTCTCTGCGGTGCGAATTCTCATATACCAAACGCCAGTCCTTTGCCGTACTTTCATGACATTTGGACAGCTGGTAAATCGAATTTCGCAAGATTGAAATGGATTCCAACCATTTCATCATTGATACCCATTGAGAACGAGTCAAGCATCGAAACTACTCTCTGTGTCTTTTCTTTCTATGTACTCGCTTCATTCCCCTCCCCAATCATCTTTGCTCTCCGCCCTCGCTCGATACGATTCGATTCATTGCACACTCCCATAAAATATATCCATTTTTTTTTTTCTTTGGAGAATCACCTCGAGAGTCCCCGATGCATAAACGCCATTAACGCGAACCCAATTGACGTATGGCTAATCGAAAGAAACAAGAAACAAGAAGAGCAGCCCTCTTAACGATGCGGGCGTTTTGATCAATCTTCGTGGACGCATTGATGCTCCTCGAAAAAAGAGAACTGAAACACGTTCATTCATTCACAATGCGTTAACGATATGTTTCCAGCCGATAAAGTATGGAAATTTCAGGAAATAAGGATTTTTGGTCAGAAGCAATCAGAGCTTGATAATTATTTTCATGCTATCAGATTCGAATAGCTTGATCGGCCATTTTGTTTGCTTCTGTGAAGAACAATTTGATCGGCCATTTTGTGTATACTTACGGCTGCCCACCACTATTTTTAACAGCCACTTTGCGTGGGCTTCTTACAATCTTTTTGTGAACTTGTCACTCGCTGAATCACTCGGGGCAGCCATCTTGTGCATTGCACCCTTCTACAAACTTCTCTGAACGCCATTTCGTGTACTTTCCACTGCCGCCACCTCTTTGAGCAACTATTTACCTTAATTCCGACTCCTGCAACTATATCAAGTAGCATTCGGTATATTATTTTTGTCATACTGGAAATTTCAGCCGCCATTTTGTGTGACTCTGATTTCCACTGCCATTTCGTGTATACCTACTCCTTCCTTATGCCACCTCTTTGGATAATAACACGCGAACTTGACACTCCCACCACTCCTTTCGATGCTGTACTAAGTTTTTTCTTTACTCTCGTCATTTGACATCAGCTGATGCGATTTTGTGTATTTCTGATTCCTATCGCCATTTTTTGTACTACATACCCACAGCGTCACTTTTAACACGAATCGCACACACTTCTTAGTCACGATACCATACTCTTAACAACTTTCACTAAAGTTCTCTTTTACTCTTATCACTAAAATATATCAGACATCGTTTTGTGTATCTCTGATTTCCGCCGCCATTTCGTGCACAACTCTTATTCATCACTATTCACAACATTTATCACCGTACTCATCACTCCTGCCACTGGTTCGAACGTTATTACATCGTTTTTTCTCGCTTCTACCGTTATGTCAATCGACTGCTTAAGCTCACTGGACACTCTCTCACTTCTCGCTCACATCCGCCTGTATATGTGCGATGGTTGATGCAACTTGTAACTTAAAACTGAGCATGGAAAATGATGCAGAACTCGGATAGCAGTGAGAAAGAGAGAGAGAGAGACGAACTCGCCAGTGTCCTCCGGTGTATCAGGAAATGTTATTACAGCCCCGTGCTCTCTTGCACCGTATATAAAACAAGCTTAGGGCACTGAAACCTGCTAATCCCGTATTCATTCGTTGAATAATTAACGGTAGCACGTGGCGAGTGAACCACGACGAGTTAACCGGCCCACAATATATCCATGCAGGAATTACCATACTTTTTTACATTCCATTTGTATGCATATTTTTTTTTTAATTTATGAAACAAAAAAGTTCAACACATACCCATATTATTAGCTGTAATTTTAGGCCTACTCGCGATAACTCATGAAATTCGTTCTTATACAAACATTCCTGTGGTATACCCGCATCGTATAATCGGTGCTCTGAATCCACCACGATATGGCACATACGCGGGAAACATGCTTTCGTTCTTCTGAGGTGTCCATTACGTTCATCCACCAACATGTAACACAAGTATACCTGCATGCGTGCACGGATTCCTGGCTCTTAACTCATCGTTACTCGAGAGTTATAATTCAGAACAGTTTTCAGGTGAATTCAGAAGCGAAATGCAAAAAAAAAAAAAACAACCAGGACTAACAATAAGGAAGAAAACTTGTTTTCTCCTCCAATCCTCCGTTTTTTCCTCCAATCCTCCGTAGACTCGGTCTTGTAATATAAACACATAAACTTCTTCTAGTTCTCTGAACACCTGCCTCGCATAACTTCGCGGCCGAGTGTATAAGCGGGGCTTAGCGGGGCATAAGGGTGGTTGGGGGGGGGGGGGGGTTAAAGGATCGGTTCCTTCGATGAAAGCGTTCCAAAGACGAAGCCAGCAAGCCAATGCACACGATGGAAATTATCCCCAAAGACTCTTCGTAGCACTCTAGGGTCCTGGAGCCATCGCTTTACCAATACGCCTTATAGTTTTATGTTGAGGTCGAGGAGTCCCGGGGGCTCAAGGAATCCGCTCGAATAATGCCGAGAGGGCTGTCTGTTTTGTGCGAGCTCATCACCCAGATACGCGAACGGACAGACAGGCCTCAAGATGAGAAAAGAGCTAGGGCTTGGTAGTCGTTTTAAACACTCTAGAATGATTTGATCAATGAAACAAGGATCATCTGGTTCATTCGTACAGGCCTGAATAATTTTACATTTTTCCGAACATCAAACTTTAGTTACACTCAGATCGTATACCAATGAAACGGATCAATCGTCGTGCAGCCATGGTGATAGCTTTTCAATCATAAGATAGCACAAACTCGACTATTCTTTTGGAGATTTTCGGTTGGTTCGATCCAAAAGAATATTACTGACAGCGAGCATTGGAAACGGGAATTCTTCGTTTCGTATCTTCCGCACCTGGAGCATACGAAACCCGATGGAATCCTCACTCACTCTCTTTCTTCGCATGTCCGGGGCTGTATTCAAATGAACAACGCGCCAAGTCCCCCCCCCCTCTCCCTAGCATCATACCCAAAAAGTTCATCCTTTCTTATTTCGCGAAGGGAGACCAATTTAAAACTCGTTTCGTCGGCTATACAGCGAACGGGTCTTTCTTGGCTATAACACTCGACAGTCGTCTCGTGGGGCGTGCGCGCCTTGAGTAACTTTTCGTTCCCCGGCCCATCTGCTGATTCTTCCAGAAATCTTCCTCATCCTCTTTTTATTCGACACCCGAAGACGAAGAACGACTCGGAACCAATAGTGATACAAAGGCTTTTTCGAAATCTTCCCCCGGGATCTTGTGAAGCATCATAGTTCTGGAGCATATTTCCAAAGAAAGGTGCAAGCTTCTATGTATATCTTTCAATGAAGATCAACCCTGAAGATACCCGGATTAATAAAAAAAAAAAAAAAGGAGTCCATGTATACCGCTAAGTGTACTCACTAAAACTGTTACGTGAAGGCATTTTTTAGTAGTTTAGTAGTTTGAGGATTGAGCCTAAGGGCCCGTTCCCAGGTCCTGATTGTTCTAAGTCTCCCTAAGGGGCCTTCCCGGGCCCTGATTCTTCCGAGTGCCAATAGAATCGTGACGCTTCTTGAGGACACTCTTAACTTTTGAACTCAATTTTCAGAAACGTAATGCTTTTTTAGGACACTTCTTACTTTTTCACTCGATTTCCAGGACCGTGATGCTTTTTGATGATACTCTTCACTTCGAAGTCCCGTCAAAGATGTTTTAAAATTTGCAAAAAAAGTCAACAGGAATAGGGTGCATGATGTCCTACGACGCAATTTATGATCCCGACTGTACGGTTGATTCGAGAAGGTAGGGTTGATGGAAGCGAGAATAAGGAGCTCTCGTCGAAAAAGACGGGACACGGGAAGAAAGAGAGAGAGAGAGAGAGAGAGAGAGCGAGAGTGGTGTTGTTGTGTTCCCTCCCCGCTTGGCAATCTTTTCAGACAACCCGCCTTGTATCACTATGCCTTTGCCAAGGAATCCCTCCTCAGCCCTCCACCACCATTATCCCGAATAACATCGGTGAATAGTCTCCCGAAGCCCCCGCATCCGGCGTATAAAGAAGAGGAAGAAGAATAAGTTTTTTGCCTCGCTGGTGAAAAAAAGGAGCTATATCGAAGAGTCCTCAAGAAAAGTTCTCTCTCTCTCTCTCTCTCTCTCTCTCTCTCTCTCTCTTTCACACACACACTCTCTTTCTCACTGTGTCTGTGTGAAACTTAAAGAACCCGGGAAGATCGATGATCGAGGAACTTCTGTGAAAAATTTAGTCTGTCTAGAGCGTGGAATATTCTACCGAGACGAAGAAGTTACCTCGAGTAATATCTTCTCTTCGCGAGCGGGCCCTGGGCTCATTCAACGTTACTATTATTATTATTCTTGCCATGTAGATAATTACATGCTTCAGGACAACGAAGCCCTCCGCTTGACAGGATTGTTTTCGAGGACTAGAAATTTCTTGTGCCCCGACGTAGGAAAGAAAAGATCTGAGTACCGTTGAACATCGTTACAATCGCGCTCCTCCAGGCTTTGATGTCTTGAGCTCTCCCAAAAGTGATACGTATGAGTTAAAGAACGTTTATTAATGACGAATGCCAGTGTTTGGGCTAGGAATAATCGAGGGAGCTTTGAATCAACTCTACTTTAGTGGTGTTATCTCAGAGAGATTCAGGCGAGTCCTTGAAAAATAGTCACCAAAGGCCTTCTTGAACCTCCTATCCTTGAACTTGTCCCAAGAAAAGCAGTCGCAGAGGAGTCCCAAAGAAAGGTAATGCATAAGTTCGCTACGATCGAAAATTGCGAATGACTTCTATGACGAGTATAGTGTCAGGGAACTGTGAAACGGACTCTGCTTCTGAAGGACTTCTTTAGCGAATAATACCAGAAATGAAAACTTACATCGGATCCCCCCCTCCATTATATACTATTCAGCCAAGTCTAAAAGTTGCATAACACGTCTATCTGAATCGTTACCAATTGTGATTACCCTCAAACTAGAATTAAGGACCAGCCGATGGATCTACTTGATCCACAGAAACGAAGCACTCGATACTCAAAATCTGAGATAATTTTATTCAAGGAGACAGTCGCTATTCTCCTGGATCCTTCCCCGAACAGGGTGCCTTGCGATACGAGAGGAACTATGAAAGATGAAAGTCGATACCAGCTATTCCTAACTTCGGTGTCTGTTTCTCGCGCTCTGTACCAAATAGCTATCCTAAGGCTTGTCATGCGCGAACTTGTCGACGGGATATACTCTGACTCGTGTGTGGCCAGAGCGGTCATCAAGCGCACCGCTTCGCTGCCCGTTTATTCGCGGGGCCCCGGGATATTTCCCTAGTGTCGATTCGAGTATCGAGCATCGACACGGATGCCTTCGATAACGTGGATGACCGATTCACATAACTTGGATATCCACGCCATGTCCTGTCATCACAACGAGTGGTGTATGCTCACTCGCCATCGGAAGACACTCCGCGGTCTCCTTAATTCGCCTTCTCTCGCTTCGCTTCCTCCTCTTCCTACTCTTATTCGTTTGCCAACGTTTTTTTTTTTCTTCTTTCCTCGTGCTTGTTCACTGCTCCTCTCAACAACACGCAACATTGTAATTAAAGCGCGCAAGATACTCTGTGGGTTATTATGAATCCTGTTCTCCATAATAGCTCTAGCCTTGAGGAGTTGTAAGCTCGTCGATCCTGTTTCAATCTTGATGATGGGGTGCTATCGATAACTGAAGACTCCGTGAACTAGAAGTGACACCACTACGATTGGAATACCGTCGAGAAATCTTTTCGTATCAGGATATCCTTGGCATTCAACTGGAAATATCTTTTGATTTGATGACGAAAGTGGGAGCAGTGAAAGTGTTTTAAATGAACATATAGTCACCCAATTGCTCCGAAAAAAAGTTTGCGGAATCGCGAGAATTTGAATGCCAGCCATTGGGGGAAAGATTAGCGAGCAAAGCGGTGGTGCACCTTATCCCCAGAAAGTTTATATGCGATGGTCACGAATTCTGTGTTCCATACATGCTGAACCAATCCAGGCGAAAGTTTGGAAAGGCTCCACATATATATGTATAGCAAGCTCTAGACCGGATGATTAAGAGGCATTGGGTTGGAGATTCTGTTGAGGATTTTTTAGTTTGGGGTCCCAGCTCTTTCATTGTCCTTTCGCAGGCATTTCCCCAATTCCAGATGTAAATGGAACCTTATAACCAGGAAATATTTGGGGTTGTCACGAATTCTGTGCTCCACTTCCTGAATCTCATCGGATAGAAGTCTTGATAGTATATTAAGGGTACTTTAGCCTGGACCATCAAGCGAAGAGTCTTTGGAGTTTATATTTATACCAGAAGCACAGAATTTCTGACTATTCCGAGTATACCGTACGATTGGAATCCTATTTTTTCTTACAATTGGAAGAACTTCTGCCATGGGACAATCAACAATTCTCTTCATTCCAGTCACATTATCGATCATTAAAAATTGATTATTGGGCATCGATCAAGTTCTACTTAGCCCCCAACCTCGAGACAAGCTATATACCAAAAAGTCTATCCTCAATGGCTGCGTTCAGACGCAATGAGTTCCACGCGGACACTCATGACGTTTGTTCGTTACCGAAAAACTTCAGAATCTACAAAGCTCAGTGGCTCTCACGAATTTCGTTCTTGACTCACCGAGCTTAGCTCGAAGCTGACGGTCAACATGTGGAACTCGGACGACAGTCCGAGGCAGGGCTTTTGCTGGTCTTTGTTCGGTATACAGGGGCGAGGGGGAAGGAAGCGGTAAGGAGTCTTCTCACGCTTACAAGAACGAATCTCTCGGTAACTTTATTTACGGTCGATCGGAGACAATGCTCTTGCACTCGTACGTACGGCCTTTACGACTCTAGAAGTCGTTGAAGGAAGAGAGCAAAGTGTTTACAGACTCCTATATATCCTACTCTGTCTTTATACTCAAATGAGAATAAAGTGTGGGCTGAACTTGTATATATTTATATACATATACTTATTTACTTATTTTTGTTTATTTATTTATTTATATGTATATAAATATAGAGAATGAAGAAATAATGTAATATATAGTAACGAGGAGCAAACTTACGGCGACGTTCTTTGCTCTTTTAACGGTGCTACTTTTGCGCATGCCAGGTAGGCAGGTATATACACCTCCTACTCTCTCATACAGCATATGCTTCAATCGAGCGCGCATTCCCTCTCGTGCAGATTTCAACTCTCATCGACTACTTTCACTGAAATGCGTGAGTCGCGTATTCGCATGCATACTATATATATATACACATACGCATATTATAGTCACCAGTCAAGTGGACATATATGTGTTGAACGTGCGACGACAGACGATGAAGAAAAACCATGAAATTTCTCGTTGCCCATAAAGACTTTCGCCCCTTCGAATGAAGCAAGAACAACGAGTGTATCAACAATGTTTGAACATTCGATCATTATAAAGAATGAAAATTTGGGATAATTGTTCGAATTAAATCTCCGGTTTTGTCAAAAAATGTAAATCGATCAATCGTTCATTCGAGATAATTCGATTACTTGGTAGAAATTTAATAAATCAATGTATATGTACTTGGAATAGTTCGAACAATTCGAGTATTTCAAGTATCCCGAAGTATTCTGATACATTGAATATTTGAAATAGGTTGAATACTTTGAATTTTTGTTTCAACACTGAGTACTGTGAATATTATGAATGTTAAAAAAATTGAATTTCTCGATGACTTGCGAGTACATTCGAAGACTTTGAATACGTTGGATTCCCTGAATAGTTCGAATAAATTGATCACTTCGAAGTAATTTGAGAAGTTTCGATTGATAGAATGCTTTGAATACTTGGAGTGCTTTGGATACTTTGTTACGCATTAAATATTTTCGATACATTCAACATTTTGAATACGCAGAATACTAGAGCACTTTGAATACTTGAAATATACCTTGAATAACCTAAGTAATTGGAACTCTACGAATACTTTGAATACACTGAATTTTTCCAATACACTTGAAACTCAAAGTATTTCGAATTTTTTTAGATACCCGAGTATTTCAAATACTTTGAGTAATTTGAAATCCTCGAATACCTTCAAAATACTTCGAGTACGTCGAATACTTTTAATAACCCGAATGAGTACTCTCTGAATACTTCGAATACTTTCAATAAATTGAACACTCTGCATACTCGGAATACTTTCAATTGCTCGAGTACTGAAAATACTTCGAGAATATTGAATCCTTTGCTCATTCTTTTATACTTTGAGGAGGTAAAATTTATCGAATACTTAAAAATTACTTCGAGTACTTAAAAATTATTTCGAACACACAAAAATTACTTCTAACACTCTGAATGGATGCTTCGAATACACGAAATACATTCAAAATACATTGTACACTCCAACTCGTAATACTTTCACACTCGTAATACTTGCACACTCGTAATACTTTCGAACACTCGAGTATTTCAAATACCTCGAATACTTTGTATACTCTGAATACTCGATAGTACTATCGATTTCTCGAACACTACGAATACTCGAAATACTTAAAATTTCTCGATTATTTCAATTGATTCGAGCACTCCGGGTATCTCTTACTCGTATATTCATTCAAGCAATTTGTATTCGATTGAATTCCGTATAACTGCATGCATATCTCGAATAAAATTTTAGAACAAAAATTAAAAAAAAATATATAATGATGAAACAAATTGTAAGGTGAAATATAATGAGAGAAAACTCTTATGATCACGATCTTTCGTTCTAAATACAAAACGAGTCCGCAGCATTAATCTTTCGCGCATACGGTGCAATATCATGGTGCGTGAAACTTCGATTGTGTCTCTTTTTAACTTTAACGCGCCGAGTCCTTTGCAACGGCCTTCTCAGGCCGTGGCAAACGGAACGGAACCGCGAAACCGACCACGCAAATACTTCACAGGCGCGCGCGCGCGCGTGTGTGTGTCAAGATCGCGCGGGGATCCTAGAAATCGATAGAGCGGAACTACGGTGTGCTCTCTCTCTCTCTCTCTCTCTCTCTCTCTCTCTCTCTCTCTCTCTCTCTCTCTCTCTCTCTCTCTCTCTCTCTCTCTCTCCCTCTCTCCCTCTCGACATCTTCGGGAAACGGAGCGAGAAAGAGAGAGACAGAGAGAACTGATTTTGTAAACAACACACGCAAGTCAACAGTATTCCTACGCTCTATACCAACCGATATATATATATATATATATATATATATATATATATATATACTAGGGGTGCGTAGGGCGCTACGCGCCCTCACTTAGGTTTGGGTTTGGGTTTTGGGTTTGGGTTTGGGTTTTGTCATCCTTTTCGAATTAGACACCCGGTATAAGCTCAAATCCTGAAACAGCGGCGGCGGCGGTGGCGGCGGCGGTGGCGGCAGCGGCGACATATCTTTATATTATAGAGAGATATATATATATAATCTTAGACAATCTAATATAGTAAATAGCACTCGATGTTATTTCATGCTGGACAGATTTAAGGAGGTTGTGTTCGAATCTAAAAGAAATTTCAGTGACTTGAAATTTTAACAGCATGCTTGCAAAGGTATACTCCGTATACCTGGAAAATTTTAACAACATTCACTGCCTACTTTCCGAGATAAAAAATCATAAAGACACCCTTGAAATACATAGGGTCATACGGCATCGACCGTTATGACGCGAGGAATCGTTCGATATCAGGTAGTAAAGAAAGTGGTGGCTGCTTAAAAATTTCAGAAAAATGTAAATTTATCTATTGCAAAAGCCTAGAAAAAAATGAACCCGATTTACACGCCTGTCGTGAGTTATGGCAAATTAATGAAATAAAAATGTGCCAAATTCGACGGGACATTGGTCAAGGAAGTCTACACGATGTTGCAACGTTGCAGCAGAAAGAATGAAGTGAGACTATATAAGGCTAGTGGCGCTCGCACGCGTCGCTTTTCCGCAACCTTGGTGTCAACTGTCAAGCCCCCAAGATACGTATCGCAAATGTATAATAAAAAAAAAAATTAATGGAATTTCTTATTTTTGTTGCTCCACCGACGCTTAATTAGCAAAACAATAACTTTTTGTGTACCTGACGGCAGCAGCAACGATTCATTACACTTTTTTTTTGTCCTGGAAAGATTTTCGTTCGTAACAATATTAGGTTGGCAGTACCGCGTGCGGCCTATTTATAATTATAGGTCCCGCCCCTCTGTCCCGCGCTTCTCTCAAAGTACGAGCAGAACCTACTTAAGGACGTTGTTTATCGTCAAGATATACACGCAAATGCCTCATTGAAATGGCTGTATATAGGTACTTGAAATAATAATAATAATAATAATAATAATGGCAGAGCATCTGGGTCGAGCGCGAGAAATCTTGTAGAACATTTGACACGATTACCCTGCCCCGATGTAATGAATCCTTGAGATAATCCATACGATGATTTTCAATGTTTGTGACTTCAATGATTTTTATACGTAAATCTTGTGTGAAGAATTTTGGGATGAGTCGACTTTTCAATCACGAGAAAATAAAAAAATAAAAATTAAATTTTCTCTTTTGTCTCGCAACTTTAAAAGCCGATCCCGGAAATTGCGTGAAGACCGTTTTGCGAGTCTTTCGTTCATATATACCGCGGTTGAGATCTCCCCGCTTCGTCGTTTCTTGTCCGCGCGGGTCGTGCGGCTTTTCTAACGATATGCGCGCGAGATTACGAGGAACGAGAAGCGTGTTTTTCTTACAGCCTTTAATCTCCCCTTCTCCTACCCTTCCTCTTTCTACAGAGAGTCAACTATACCATTGGTGTCTCGCTCTCCCTCTCTCTCTCTATCTATCTTTCTCTCTCTCTCTCTTCGAGAATCCTCAACCGCAAATGCAACGAGCATTTTGCGGTCACGAGAAGGAACAGGGGTAGAAATTAGAAGAGAGCGACAAACTTTGCTGGTAACTCTCGCGAGATATCTTACATTTTCTTTCAAAAAACAAAAATTTTGGTAGTTCATGTGTTTCAAAAACGCTCTCAAGCTGAACAGTTTGCAATCAAACGCGCTTAAACTCACCACGTTTCAATTTTACATCATCCACCCTACACGTTTTCACCCAACATGTTTACACCCTTCACATTTCTCCTCTGGATGTTTCCACTCCACACGTCTTCAACGTAAACCTTCTAAGCCTGCACGTATCAACTCTACGCATTTTTACCCCGATACTTTTTTTGCATTCTGCACGTTTCTACATTACACGTTTCCACCCTCCGAGTTTCCACCCTAAACATTTCTACTCTATGCGCCACTACGCGTTTTCACCATGCACACTTTCACTCTACACGTTTTCACTCTACACGTTTCCACACTACACATTTATTCTTGACACGTTTCCACCGAACGAGCTTACACTTTACACGTTCCTGCTCTAGACGTCTCCGCTTCATGCGTCGACACTGTTAACGCTTCAAACCTGCACGTTTGAACTCTGTACATTTCGGCACTACACTTTTTTCATTCTACACGTTTATACCCTACGAGTTTTCACTGTACACGTTTCTACTCTACAAATTTCCATTCTCCACGTTTACACCGTACGCATCTCCACTCTGCACATTTATATTCTACACGTTTCCACTCTACACGTTTCCACTCTAGTGGTCTCTAATCCACGCCTCTCCAACGTAAATGCTTCAAACCTCCAACTTTCAACTCTGAAAATTTTCGCCCCACACTTTTTTCACTCCGCACGTTTCGACATTACACGTTTCTATCCTACGAGTTTCAAATCTACCCATTTCCGCACTACATCTTTTTTTACTCTACACGTTTCCACCCTACGATTTTCAACTCTACATATTTTCGCCCTACACTTTTTTCACTCTACACGTTTATACTTTACGCGTTTTCAGTCTATAAGTTTTCACGCTACACGTTTCCACTCTACACGCTTCCACTCTACAAGCGTCGGGTCTACACGTTTTCGCTATAAACGTTCCTACTCTACATGTTTTCAATCTACACGCTTCTACACTACACGTTTTAACTCTACACGTTTACACTGTACACGGCTCAACACAAGTATATTCTTCCATCTACCGGTAATATTCCTATAGATATACTCACTCAGATTTCACGTAACAGAGATAAATATAGTCGTGTCACTGGCTCATGTAACAACATAAAGAAAAAAAAAATGGTAACAGCTGAAACGTTCTGGAATAACATGCCGGATTAATTGCAACATAAAAAAGAGAATTTAATTTCTCATGCGCGTGTGTCGCTGGTAAGTCTCGTGATCAAACGCATACGTGCATTTGCGGAATAAGAATTACGTCGTAGGTAAAAGATTCGCGTGGCTCGCGAAATAGCGTATTTTACCCAACGCGCGTCCATCGATTATATTTTCCCAAGATCGTTTCGAGATCTCTCGCTCTGTCTTCCAGAGGATCTCTTCGACAATCTTTTCCATCTCTCTCTCGCTCTCTCTCTCTTTTCCGTTTTTTAAATCTCTTTTTATACTGATGTGATCGTAGAGCTCGTATCAGTGCGATTCTATGCATATATATATATATATATATATATATATATATATATATATATATATATATACATATAAACGATCGTTGAATCGTTGGAGACCAGGCGAGAGTTTCGATTCGCGGCGCCCCAAGGCATTAATCGCCTGCCACTACGTTTAACGACGCTTTAACGATACTTTAACGCGGCGTGCACCATATAGCTACGATGCATCCAAGATATATATATGTATATATATATATATGTATACACATGGCATGCACGTATGTTCAATAACATGGCATATCTGTATATGCAATTGCACGTGTGGACACATTATGCACGCGTCCATGAGACATTTCAGTCCAAATGGCCAGGATGTCGTTGTTGACATTTTTTTGTTTTTAAAATTTTTCTCCACGGTATACCGCAGGTTCATTACTCCTCGTCGAGTTTTCGAAACTTGGTGAAAAAATAATTTGCCTACTATCAATGAAAATCCTGTATATCTGCATATTGTACGACGTTAACTATGTTTAAAACTATTTTCATTAAAAAAAAAAAAAAATTTCCATCCACTTTAATTTAGATATACGAGACAAAGCTCTGCACCAATTTTACATTAGAAACAAAAATTCGTCTCGTCTTCATTCACGAAAGTGTTGAAAAAAATTAATTTAGAAAATTATGAAAAAAAAAAAATCGTAACCCCAAGAGGAGAGACGCGAAAAATCGAAAAAAATTTTTTATCAGACTCTACTGACTCGATCGAGTGATGAAAAAAATTTTGGAACGAGTAAAAAAACAAACTGATGCCCTGTCGTTAATTTTCGATGGAATGGCCCATATATATGTCTATTGTGCAGTGCACGAGAGAGCCGAGGAGATTCCAAGAGGCACGCGAGAGACCTGAGAAACGCCACGGGGACCAACGATAGAATTTTTCATCCGTCACCTTGCTTCTCTACAAGCCCCTTCTTCTCGCTCGTGTCCTTACCTCATTTTTACCCATTGCAATCGTGGCTAGGCTTTCCTTTACTTCCTTCGCACGTACATAAATGCACAGAATCGTACCCTCGCCCATACACGCTAATTGGAATCAAGAAGATCCTATATATATGTATATATACACATATCAACGTCACAGCCACTTAATATCTCAACTGGATTAAAGAAAATAATTATATCAAAATATATGTATTCCTGGATAAAACTACAATTAGCGTTTCGTCATTTTTTTCGTTCTTTTCCCGTTTTATTTTCAGAAAGAGCAGTACTCCTATGAGAAATGCCTTGATCAATGTCATTTGTCTCGTTCATATGATGCTGAAGACGTAATTTTTCAAAAATATTCCCAAAATTTTCGATAAGCTCAATATTAATGGATATCTATTTTTTTTTTTTTTTATTTGTTTACCCATTAAGTGCTGCCGAGAAAGACAAAATCCAAAATGGTCGATCATCCGAAACATTGGAATACCGATTGTTAAGAAAACCCAATAACACTTTGCATTTTGGCAATTTTCAATTGGTTATTTTTAATTTTGAACTCAAAATTCGTAATTGGTGACACTGAAAACCTTAACGCTAATTGGACGATCGATAATTGTGTACTTCATTGATGAAGAGTGTACTATGAGGAGGGTTGTAAAAAAACGCATTAATCATTGAGAAAAAAAAGTTAATGACTAATCCATCGCGATTTCGTTACCCATTACGAAAAAAAAATGGACGAGGAATAAAATTCCATCGCCCATTACTAAAATAATGGACAGAAGATTAAATTCCATTACCCATTGACAAAATAATGGATAATGGATTAAAATTACATTAACCATTGTTAAGTAATGGATAATGAATTAAATTTGATTACTCATATTACTAAAAAAAATAGATATAATGCATTCCATTGCCTATTACCCAAATGGTGGGCAATCGGTTGAATTACCCATTGTCAACAAAAATTTATGCATTACTTAGACAATGCATTATTTACAACTTTGAGCTCTGAGGCATTTGCAGAATCGAAGCTTCGACCCCTCGAAAAAATACGAGTTGAATAAGAACAAAAAACAGACGCAGAAAAAAAAAGATAAAGAAGAAGAAGAAGAGCAACAACCCGTTTCCGATCGCGCGTGTGTTATTGATTGATGACCAAAATGGTCGGGCCAGGCACTCTCGAAAACGCCAGGACCAGCAGCCACTTTTCGATACAAGCGATACACACATGTAATATAGGATGCAATATATATAATGCAATAGGCATACCTGGTTCAGCCCTGTAATTACGCTGAGAGACTTTTTGCAGCGGTGAGTTTCGAAGCTTCAGGGGCTTCTCGACTCCAAGTCTCGGAGAAGAGATATGAGAAGAAGAAGAAAAAAAAAAAACTTGCAAAATTTCTAATCCAGAAGGACGAGAACCACTCCGGTTCTTGCTCCTGGCGATCGTGCCAAGAGATAAGAGAGAAAGCTTTACGGAAACCCCATATTCTTTCTGCGTTGGTTACTAACTTGTTGGATAGTTAGTTATTGACTATAGTTAACTAGATAGTTATTCTCTAACTGAACAACTAACTTATTAACCAACGAACGAACTGACTGGTATTAGTTTGTTCGCCAGTTAGTTATTTAGCCATCAACAAACTAACTGAGTATGAAGTTAGTTACTACTTAGTTATTTGAAGTAAGTAGTAAGTTACTAGTTAGTTACTTAATCTAAGCTACGGCTACGTAGCTACGTAACTAACTGATCGGTTAGTTAGTTGGTTAGGTAGTGAATAACTTTAGTTGGACTAACTAACTGATCAAGGAACTAATCAACTAGTCGGTAGACTAACGAAGTAATTAACTGACTAATTCGTTAGCGGACCAATCATGTAATCAACTAACTAGCTAGATGATCGACGAACTAATCAACCAACTAAATAGTCAGTGACTAATTTGTTATCTATGTAGTTGGTCAGTTTGTTAGTCAATTGCACAGTTTTAAGTTTCACTAATGAACGAAGGAATCAACTAGTTAACCAGTTCGTAGAAAAACAAACTAGTTAGCAGACTAATTGACTAATCAAGTAACTAATTGGTTAGTCAGTTGCAAAGCTCATTAGTGACTAGCTACAGTTATCTACTTAGTTAGTTTGTTAATTAGCTACTATTCGTCACTTAGTTACTGCTAACTAGTTACTACTAACTAGTTTCTACTAACTAGTTACTACTAACTAGTTACTACTAACTCAGTAATCAATAATTAACGGACTAACTAATGAACTATTTAGTTTATAACTAACTTATTGACCAGTTAGTTAAGCAAATAAGTTATGAAATAGTCAGTTAGTAGTTAACTAATTAACTAGTCAGTTACTAACTACTTAATTACTAGTTAGCTAGTGAATTAGTCAATGAATATTCACTGGTTAGTTACTAACCAACCAATTGTCGTGTTCGATTAAACTTGTAGCAAAGTAACAACAATATTTTACTCCTTTCTGCCATCTGTACATCGTATAATATACACTTTACGTCATCGTGGTATTTGGTTATTGACAACATCATCGTTTCACCACTAACATCCCAGTGGTTTACACGGATCCATTCTTCAGTCTATACTTTTATCGCTATGCCCTCTTCAGTGTTTCTTTTCTTCTCAAACAGAACGAAAACCTCTTATCTCGTTTTACCGCTATATAAAAGATGCATGTGTGCATGTACGAAAAAGAAAAAAAAAAGTTGAAACTGCGATGATCCTTCCGAGGCCTATTGAGACGTAGTTACCCTCACTTATTCCTCTGTCGGTTCTTCGACCAACTACAGGGAAGAAAATATCATGACAAGAGAGAGAGATATATGTATGTATATAAAAATGTACAAAAGTGCAATGGAAAGAAATGTATATACATACATATATATTTCTAACCGCAGGAGAGAGAAAAGTCGAAGCTTTGAGAATGTAAAGAATAAAAGACTGAATCAAAAGTGCTGCCGCAGAAGCATTATAGTAGTAAAGGAAGAAGTCGAAGTGAGAGAACACTGCTTGGCCAACCCAAGAGATGCCAATGCTGGCACGTTTATTACGTTTGCCCTTGCCAACGATAACCGAGGAAGCCTCTCACTCTTCTTCAGGATCGAGAGGCAATTTTGTCTATTTCCGACTCCAGAGAGAGAAAGAGAGAAAGAGAGCGAGAGAGAGAGAGAGAGGGTGGGGGGGAGCATGAAAGAAAGAAAAAAATTTCAAGATAAATAGTGAATTCTTCATTCGGTTGATATTTGTTATATTTTTCTTTTTTTTTTAGAGTTTCATTGCTATGGTTTTTTTACCCCGAGCACACTCTCCATCTCAATAAAAAAAATCTTTAATTAAAAGACAATCAAATATATATAAATATATCACTCTATAATATAGATAGATAAGTAATTTTCAAAAGTATTTTTCATTTATTTATAATATCGGAAAAATAGTAATTTATTCGAAATATACATAAACCATACAAATTTTAATTAAATATTATACAATGTAAATTGTTATTTTAATTTTAGTAAAAAAAAAAATGTTTTTGGAGTTTTTAAATGGAATTTTTCAGTTTTAAGTAAAATACCTAGCAGATTCATGATCGGTGGAAAAAATACAGGGTTCTAAACGTAATTTCGAAAATCCGAGATTTTTTTTAATTTTTGTAAAAAATAATGGGTTCACTAAAATCGCCGCAACTCTCTTTCCGAAAGAGTTGAAACTCCATTCAGTGCTCATTCTTTTCGCAGCCGTTTTAGCTTCAAAATGAGGCTTGGTTCATCGAGCTACGATTTTTTTCAATTTTTTTACAAATTTTCAAAGTCGGACCATCGATTTTTGCCAATTTTTCCAAAACGTCAAAAAACCAACAAAATATTTATTTATTTTATCATATTTATTTTAATTCATGTATCTCCATGTATACATGAATAAACAACACCTACTTGTATCTATTTATATATACATGTATAACAAATTATAAATGAGACGTCAACGTACTCGTTTCCTCGTTCGCTGTCGTTGACCTCATCGAGGTGTCGACTACCCGACAGGAGACCCGAGACGGGCAAAGAACCTTCGATCCCCGGGGTCACTAATGCGATTCTCTAAATTGGCTTATAGTTAAACGCGCGTAGACCACGAGAAGGATAAAGGAAAATTACAAAAAAAAAACGCCAATTTCCGCAAATAAATATCCATGCAAATGTAGCAAAAATTTCGTTTTTAATCTGTTCATAAAATTTACCAACCTGCTTTAAGCCTAAATTCAGCCTAAATATTGGCCGAAAAGATGGATGAAATGAAGGCTCAGAGGAAGATGAAATTTCAGCTTGAAAAGATGTTGAAATTTAAGCTGAAAAGAGGATGAAATTCAGGGTGAAGGAAGGGTATAAGTTTTGGTCGTAACAAAGGTTAAATTAGGCTTTCTAACCTAATTTAATTGAAAGTTAAGTTAAAAAGCGGGCAAAAATGTATGGTCGATATTATCAAAATAATACAAAATCTCAATAAATTCATAATAATAATAATAATAATAATAATAATAGCAACGATGATAACAGTAACAATATCAGCAACAATAACAACAATAGAAACAATAAAAATAACAAAAACAACAATGACAACAATAAAAATAGCAACAACAATAACATAAACAACGACATAATAATTATAATGATAATAATAATAATCAGGCGAAAGTTTCATTGATAAGTAAATTTACGTGTTCCGTAAACGAGATGCAGTCGATATAATTCAACGAACCGCGAAGCCACGATGCCACACATACTGCATCATGCATCGATACTGTTGCTATCGACGTTGCATTATTATTTATTTATCTTCGAGGCACATCGTGATCGATGGGGTGACGAGGGAGCCACGTGAGATCGCCTGGATAATTTCTTACGCAATTGAATATACATATAACTTACGTGAATGTACTACACGTATCTATATATATTATATATATAGGTGTCTGTCACGTATTTATGCGATTGTTCCATGCACAAGAGTTTACGGTCTTCGACGATCTCGAAGTTTGTGGCCTTCGAGAATTTCACTCTACTATATACTCGTACTGTTATTAATGCAGATTTACGTGTATGTATGGCTTTGTGAACGTAATTTACATGGTGTAGTACTTATAACTACACTCATACGTCGATAAAATCGTTCCTCGAATCGTTCGAAATATCTGTCACGCCAATCCAGACGATTTTATCAAAAATCGACGATCTTATCGTTCGTCACCCCCCGAGCGTTTGTCGAATACAAAATACGATCTCGAATTGTTTTTATTTCCTCGTCGATGTTTTTACGAGGCTATACTCGACAGTTTCCGAGTACGACTAATCGATTTTTTTAATTTGTTTTTTTTTATGTAAGGATTTAATACTTTGTTGACAATTCTTTGTGCCGCGTGGAAATTTGTTTACGTTATTTTATAACTTGAAAAATATAGTTTAGTGATAGTATAGTGACATTTTTATCTGTGAGGGGGGAGTTTGAGATCCTCAATTTGAAAATTAAAGTCAAAATTTCAAAAATCCAAAATTTAATCAGTGTGGCTGAGCGAAAAAACAAAAAATTACCTAATTTTGAGGAAATACCCTATTAGGGGTTTTTTTTTAAATTACTCATTTCGAAATTCAAATGAAAGCTGACACGCCTGACTGTGAAAAAAAGTCATGGTGAAAAAAGTGAAAAAATCGATACTCGGGGATTTTTTGGATAGCTTATTTTTTCAAATATCGAAATTCAAAATGGTGGATTCAATATGTCAAAAAAAAAAAACCCCCCGAAAAATCGTTTTTGATGAAAATTTGTATCAGGGGGCTTTTGTTGGATCGCTCATTTCGTGCTCAATGTGGAAATTCGAAAAATCAAAATGGTTGACCATCAAAACAGGAAAATTCTTCGATTTAATTGAAAATTGGACTCGAGGAACTTTTGAAATCACCAATTTTCGAATAAAAATCGAAAACTTTTAAATTCAAAATGGCTGACGAGAAAGAAAATAATATTTTATTGCATGTGACGATTAAGGGGGGGGGGGAGGGGGGGGGGATGAGAGAACTCGGAGTAGTGGACCAAAGAGTCATTTACTCTCTCGTGGAGTTTCGTAATACAACGAGAGTGCACCTGTGACCGAGAGTCTGCGAAACGAAGAAAGATGTATGTACAAACACCTACGTCACGATAAACCCTCTGTAGGCACGTGCAATATTTATATAAACGTATATATGTATGTCAATGTGGTATGTATATGATATATAAACGGTGCTCACGCAGAGACGATAGGTATAGTATAACGCGAAGTAAACTTATTCTGCCTCTCATTTGCTCTTTCTCTCTCTCTCTCTCTCTCTCTCTCTCTCTCTCTCTCTCTCTCTCTCTCTCTCTCTCTCGTACTTTTTGTAACTGAACGATTTTTTTTACTGTGTAATATCTGGTAGGGAGTAGCTTTTCACGTGGAAAATTTTAGACTAAATTGACAGCTCTCGAAGATACTACAGGCAAGTTCAAATGTTTACCCTTATTCACCCTAAATTTCAATCTACTTTTATCCTAAACTTCACCCTACGTTTCAACCTAAATTTCACTTATCTATAAATTCACTTTTTCACCTTTCTTTCAGCCTAAACCTAACCCTACATCCAGTTGAAATTTCACTCTAAATTCAGCCTACATTCAACCCTCTTTTCGATTTACATTTCAGCTTCGTTTCACCTTACTTTAAACCTAAATTTTCATCCTCTTTTCAACCTACTTTTTCACTCTCCATTCAACCTACACTCCACCCTATCTTGCAATCTATATTTCACCTTCGTTTCACCCTAAATTTCGCCCTACTTTCAACATAAATTTTCACCATTTTTTCAATCCGATTTGTCACCCTCCATTCAACCTACACTTCACCCTTCTTTCAACCTAATTTTTCACCCTTCTCTCATCCCTAATTATGTCTTATATTCAGCTTACTTTTACCCTCTTCTCGGCCTACATTTCATCTTAAAATCTGCCCTACTTCCAGCCTAAAATTTCACCGTCCTTTCAACCTGAAGTTTCACCCTCCTTCCAAATTTCGTGTAGGTTTTTTCGTATTAACCTACAATATACTGAGAGGGTTATGAATGATAAAAAAATCTGAGGATCATGGGTTTTGTTGATTCGGCCTGAAATGACCCATGGATGTAATAGACGGGATTCCTACCTTCTGTTCACGAAGGCGCGAAGGTATCATTTCGCACAATTTGCATACGAACGCATTAAGGAAAGTGGAACGCTTGCGAAATGACTGCTGTGTATGCCCCGATGTTTTTTTTCTGTTTTTTTATCGTAATATGTACACGCTCGTTACACTTCTACATAACTATATATTTTTCCATTTATATATTTACGTATACATATATTTATATATATACATATATATTGTACTCGAACTTGTACAGATATTCGCTCAAGGATTGCGTGTGTCGCCTCCACCTTGTGTATCCCCATAACTACACGTGGGTATTACAGAAACCTCCTTGAAGATATTAATTATTAGTCTCGATTGGATTTTGTATTATCAATGATTCAGAAATTATCGTAAATGGATGCCTTAACGATTTTTTTTTTTTCTTTTCTACTAAATTCTTCTTCACAAGACCCACACTTTACATCTTGCAGACTGAAATAATAATATATACATATTTAGTTTGAAAAAAATATTAACAATTTTATAGAAATGATTTTACAAAAACTTACAATTTTTGTGTAAAAAAAATTTATATCTGAGATCAGTTTCAACGGAGAAAAATAAAAAGAACCAGAAAAAGTGACGAAAAAATGGGGCTCGAGTGGCCACTTGAGTGGATTCTTCAATTTTATCTTGCGTGCGATAGTCAACTGTGTGGGGCGAGCGAGGAAAAGGTTTCGAGGTATAGAGAAATCATAAAGAGAGTAACGTAAATTAGATTTAAAAGGGGGTGAGTCCAGACGTCGCGCGTCCAGCTTGATCGGTCGTTATTGCCGGTATCTCGATCTAGTTACTCCTGGATCACTCCCTTGATCGTTATTAAACGTGTGTGGGTCATTCCAGACCGAATTGACAGAGCCACGAATCCAAAAATTTTTACTTTTCATGTTTTTTCCCCCCGGCATCTTGTGCAGGATGATGTGAAGAAAAATTGCACCAATTTTTAGATTTTTCCGATAACTCGTTCGGTCATTATCGACGAAACACTGTAAACGTGTTGTCTCAATACGTTCGTTATTACTGATCGAATTAAATGTGGAAAAAAGCGAAACATCGATGGAGAGCATTTATTATAACGTCCTACAAACATACTCGAACGAAAAAAAAAATAATCTTGTCAATTATCATTAACGGTCAAACGTGTTGATTTAACACGTTTGTTTTTAACGATCAAATTAAATTTTTAACATTCTGGAAGTTTGTGGAGAGTGTTATTTCTAATTGGCCGATGATCTATCGATATAACAAAAAAAAAAGTAAAGTGACGATGAAATACGAAAGTGTTGCCACAACACTCTTCTTCATTCGACACTTTTCTCAATGAGGATCAAACTAATTATTTTTTTAATCTGAAAATTAATTTTGATGCTTTTTTCGTATTGACCTACCGCATACTGAACGGACAATAAAAAATAACGTTGAATATCAACAACGCCCAAAAAAGTGTTACACGACACTTTTTGCTGATAACGACCGAAATAATTATTATTTCTACTCGAAAATTCTTGTCTTTCCTAAATAAGAGGAAAATAATTTCGACCGTGCTTACATCTGGTTCTAATCAGGTCCTGGCCAGGACCTCATCAGGCCCGGGCTAGGATCTTATCAGGGCCTGATATAACGGTTGCAATAATGTTGTGAGAATAAATCCAAAATCTCTTCTGGAAAATGTCGAGCATTACAGCCTGTCCCAAACAGGCCCTTCTAGGGACCTGGTGGGGATCTGATCGGGACCTTTTCGGGACTGAATGTAACGCTTCGAGCAATCTTACACCAGAACAGTTCTGAGGTCTCTTGCCACCAAATTTCGAGCGTTACATTGAGTTCCAGTCGGGGCACTGGCAGGGTCCTGGCCAGATTCTCAACAATATCTGAGATGTAACCGCTCGAATTTTCGATTCTAAATTAAATCACTGAAATAACTTTGTTTCTTGAGGATTTATTTTTCGTTCGATCAAATCTAAACTTTTGTAAATGATAATTATCCCTCGAGACTCCATGCCTTATATATTGCACACATCGTGATATTATAAAACTTGTCCAGGAAATTCTAAGAGATTGTTATGTTCTTGTACATTGAGGCACGAGGGACGATCTTGCGAGGATGATCTCGAAAGGTTAACGATGTTTCACGACTGTTACTATATGTGTGTGTTTGCGATCTCTAACTCGATATATACATTTATACATATGTATATATAATTTCTGAGCGTGTATGTCTCGGTACGCTCTCCAAAGTGCGATTAGTGATCGAGCTAACACAGCTGTTTTACAACCACGAGAAATTATATCGGTAATAATACGAGAAAATTGGATATAGAGATAAATTGAGGAATTAATTTTTTTTTGTTTTGACGTAGTAACTGTTGTGATAATTTTTTTTGTATGCCCTCACATGAAGGAAATGTCATTCAAACAGCACATGGACGAATAAAAAAAAAATTAATAAATAATGAAAATAAAATGATGTAAATAAATAAATAAAATAAATAAACACAATAAATCAAAACAAATAAATCAAATCAATAAAATTAATAAGATTAATTGATAAAAAAATTAAAAATATTTATAATGTCTCAAAGGTTGCGCAATCGAATTCCACGATTGCGAGAGATCTTCTACCAGTGGAGAATGTATCTCTTATGGCAATGGAGATTCATGAGCGACTGGAGTGCTGGTGGTATGCGAAACGAAAAAAACCTCGAAATCTCGATGAAGAAGGGACAGGTGATTTGCCTGATTCTCTACACGAGAGAATCGGAGAGGAATATATATATATATACAAAAGTGATAAAAGGCGGATTTATACCATTTGTGCCATTTATACCAATGGGACGTTCAACGTAAAATAGACTAAAATTTCATCGTCCGATCATTCGATTGAATTGCTGATTTTTTTTCTCGTATACCGCAAGATTCAACGAGTATTTTCTATTTTATTCAAATTTTTATCTCCTCTAATTTCAAAAATACAAATTTTTGAATATCTTCACATTTTGCTGGTTGACATATTTTCAGGCAGTTGATAAGTTCTTATCGACTGTGAACCAATCATAAAAATCGACTCTGTCGAAGTCCTGAAATAAACTTTATGAAAAAAAAAAATTTCAAAAATTCCCCAGATCATTTATAACCATGAAATTTAGCCTCGATTTGTAAATTATGCACTAAATAAATTATTCCCAAAATTCCGCAAGGTACGTAAAAATATTAAATACAAAAATTCTTCATCCTGATGTTATCTACGTTCCTGATTTTTTTTTTTCATAATTTTTGGAGACTCCTTAAGGGTGTTTCAAGGTCCTCATATTTCGAAAAATGTAAAATTGACCTCAAAATGAAAATAAATAAATAAAACATTGTTGATAAACCTTCGAAAATATTCCTCATCGAAATTGTATTCGAAATATTCAAAATGATAATAAAAAAAATTCAATTTTGTCAGTTGAAACGGAACGTCATCGTTCTCAGCGAATTTTCAATGTTTTTTTTTTTTTCTCGATTATTTCTTCATTCGGTATACTACAAGGCGAAAAATTTTGATTGGGTCAACTTTTTTTCAATTTATCCTACCAATGAAAAGTTACAGTCGATTAAAAATAAACTGATCAGCGAGATGGTCTCATAATTAAAAAAAAAAAAAATCATAACCCGTAATGTGTTTGAGATTAAAAATTTAAAGAAAAATACCGAATGCTCGTGCTATCCGGAGGAATTGAATAAAAAATTCAGCCACTGAATCATGAGAGTAGCGAAAAAATTTCGAGGGTCGTTCAAATTTGGCGTGAAATGACTTTTGTACATGGCTGTACGTTTCTGTAGCTGTACTACAGATACGTGTACGTCAGTGGGAATAAAATATATATGGCATATGAGGAGATGAAAAATATATATACGTATGCATATATGCGCGAAAGCGAAGGGGACGTAGGGACGTCGTTCGACAAGGACACGTGTTGAGCTGAGAGATCGATCGATCGATCGTCGATCTCTTGATCGACAGGCAGCCTCCTTCTCGTTTTCCCTCTTCCATTCTCTTTGATAACTTTCTCGCAGTCACTCTTTCACAGTTTATCCTCAATAGTTCAACTCTCGGAATATACATAAATATATATATATACAAATATACATGCGTGTGTAAATATGTATGTGTATATTTATAATATGTGTAGGTGTGATTGACTCCTCAATCGTTTCTTATCTGAATAAAATTTCGAGGGATTGAATAACGTGTCGATGTTATGTAGGCCTGAAATCTAGATTTTTATGTAAAACCACTGATATATATATATATATGTATACATTCGGCTTTCTGACAGTTTGATGGACACAAAGTTGGTTTAATATGAATTTATAGACGAAGACAGGAGCCGATATGCGGTAGAGAGAAGAAAAAAAAAAGTACGCGAGTTGAGGAATAACGTATTCGACGAGTGTGCGCAATTTCTGATGTGTGTCAAGTTAACTTGTGTGTATGTATGTGTGTGTTTTGTATCGAACGGGTTATATCATTGACACGTTGTAACTTTTTGATGGAGTAATATACAGAGATGAAAGTATAAAGACACGTTCGTTAGGTCCGAAAATCTATCGACTCTTCGACTGTCGGCGTATATATGTGTCTGTGTTGTGTTGAAAAAGGCAGTAGCCCATTTTTTATATTTATTCGAACCGTGTATGGAGCTAACTGTACACGAGCAACTACACACAGGCAACTTCTCCCATGGTGCAACTCTACACCTTCCTTACGTAACACGTTCCAACTCTACACCTTCCTTACGTAACACGTTCCAACTCTACACCTTCCTTACGTTACACGTTTCAACTCTACACTTTTAAACTCTACACGTTCCGACTCTACACTTTTCAACTCTACACCTTTCAACTTTACGCGTTCCTGCTCTACAAGCTCCAACTTTATACGTTCCTACTCTGCAGGTTTGAGCTCTGAACGTATCAACTCTACCCATCGAAAATCTACACGCATCGACTGTAAACGCTTTAACTATACAAGTTACAACGTCCAAAATTACACAAAACATTCCAACTCTACACGTTCCTACTTTTATTTTTCGTAACTCTACCGTTGAAACTTTCTTAAATGAAGAAAATTTATATACCCACTCATAGAATTTTATTATTCTCGAAATACTTTGAGAAACCGCAAACCGTTGGATTTCCTCCACACAATGATTCGGCACAAAGTAAGCGCCGCGCGGAATCTTTTCTTTTTTTTTTTTCTCTCTCAATTTTCTTTCATTACATTCTCCAACCATCACGTCGAGACTTTCGTCACGGTTGGACAGTGACAACCGAGACGAAGCGCACTTTAGTCGCGTGTTTACTAAACGTAATGTAAGGAAAAAAAAAAAGAAATCTTAATACACATGTACAGTAGTACTCTAATAACTGTCGTGAAAGAACCACGAGACGACCTGCTTTCACAGTTTTCTCTCTTACAATCTCTCTCTCTCTCTCTCTCTCTCTCTCTCTCTCTCTCTCTCTCTCTCTTGTTCGTGATTTCATGAATACGAGAAATAGTCTTTTGAAGCATCAACTATAGCCACCCAAACCCTAGAACAGATTTTAGAAAAAATTAACCATTTCTACCCACTTATACTCATTATTTCACGACCGCATCGATTGTCTTTCATTATTTCATTCCGATATCCTGCTACAGCAGGGATATGTACAATTTGAGTGGGAAAAAAAAACCAACCAAAAGATGATTTCACAACACAGGAAAACACGAGTAATGTAAAGTTTTTTTAAATTTAAATATTAAAAATTAAAAATTAATTAAAATGTTAAAAATTCGAAATTTACTAAAATATAAAAAATTTCAAAGCTACATTTGTGATGCTGATTCGTAAAATAATTACTTTTATACGTATATATATATTCTTGTTTAATTTAACTGTGTTCGGTACTCGAGATTCTAATAATTACGTTAAAATTTCGTCACTTTAAATTCCATCAGTTTAAATAATTAAATTTCCCGGGGGAGGTAACAGCAGGTGTTTCGTGAGGCCAAGGAAAAGATTCACACGTAAATATACAGGCATACATGTGTACTCACCGGAGGCGAGTAAAAGAGAGCACGAGTCCTCGTGACCCGGTTGCGGTCGACGAGATAAGATCCGCGTGTGTTACATAAAACACAAGTTGTCGCGCCTTAGTAAAGCCGCCAATATATACATATAAGTGAATATACAATATTTATTCATATATACAAAAAGTATGTAATATTAAATAGTCTTATAATTATAATAATTTCTATGTGTATATAATTATAAGATTAATTAATATTATAATTTTTTTTTTTAATTATGAAAAAATATTATATAGCAATATAATAATTCCAAAAAAATGCTTTTTATGGTAAAAATTGAATTTTCAGTCAAATTCTGAAATTTATTTTTTCAATTAATCGTCTCGATAAGTATATTGCCCCTCCTTCAACATCCATAAACAATCGAAACATCGTCTCACAGCAAAATATTAATTTACTCGAGATCGATATTTCATTTTGTCCTCACGATTAAATGCTATCGAGGCTCACCCTAACCTGCGACAATAAGCAGTGACTCTACAGCTACACAATTTTTTAAATTGCTTTATTTTTTTTTTATTTTTTTTTTTCATGGCCATGATTTTTTGAAATACTTAGTGCAAGTAAGAAAATCTCGGTTTTTTTTTTTGTAAAGAAATATACGAAGCAGAAGTGTGGAGTTGAAAGCGAGTATGAGGAATACGCAAGGATGAGTAAACTTGGCTATTCATTGTGTTGTCAAAGAGTCTAAGAGACTACGCCCAGCTTGCGAGTTTTAGTACGTGATGGAACGCGTTATCCGAGACCCGGAGTTCAGTATGACTATTAAACTGCATATACCGTGTATACAACATGCACGAGAAAATATTTAACCGTTGTGAGATGCTGCGGATTCACAGTCCAGTCGAGATATGGATTTACGAACTGGCCATCGGTTTTATGATAACACCAGCCTGCGCGTGTGTTGTATACACGAAACTATAGCGAGGGAATATAATTTTTTTTAATGACTAATGGAGAGTTGCCGTCGAAATTATGTTATTTTTAAAATGACGATGAAAAAAAAATATATATATATATCGGTACCGATTTAAAAATTACGAAATTTTTATATTTGAAACGTGTACACTTGAAACGTGTAGAGTTTGAAAGTAACGAATTGTAGAGTTGGTACGCGTAAAGTTGAGGTGTATAAAGATGGAACGCGTTTAGTAGGATCATGTAGACTTGGGGCGTGTAGATTGAAACGTTGTAACAGTAGTATCGTGTATAGTTGCAATCATCAAAGTTGGAACGTGTATATTTTCAACGTGTATAGTAATTGGAACGTGCACAGTTTGAAAATGTTTAGTTGGAACGTGTATAGTTCGATAAAAGCATAGTAAGACCACGTATGGTTGGAACATGTATACATGAAACGAATATACTTAAAAAGTGTATACTTGGAGAAAAGTGCCGGATTGAAACGTATAGAGTTCAAAACGCGAAGAGTTTAATCGTGTAGGCTTGGAACGTCTAGAGGTGAAACGTGTAGATTCGAAGCGCGTAAACTTGAGAACGTCTATAGAGTTTAAACGTGTAGATTTGGAGCGTCTAGAATTAAAACGTTTAGAGTTGAGGCGTGTCGAGAGTTTGAACGTATACAGTAGGATCGTGTATAATTCGGATGTGTATAGTTCAAACGTGTATAACTGGAACGTGTATAGCTGGAACATGCATAGTAAAGATCATGTGTGGTTGGAACATCTATAATTGAAACGTGAATAGTTAGAATGTGTATACTTGGAGCGTATATAGTTGGAACGTGTAGAGTTGGAACGTCTAGAGTTAAAAAGTGTAGAGTTAAAACGTGCGGAGATGAAGCGTGTAGATTTGAAGCGCCCAGAGTTTTAAAAAAAGTGTAGAATTGAAGAGTGTAGATTTTCAACGTCTAGTCTTAAAACGTGTATTATTATAACGTGTAGAGTTGAAACGTGAAGTATTCAAATGACTAGAGTTCGAGAGTGTATAGTTTCAACATGCATAGTAAGATCGTGTATCGTTGGAACGTGTTTAGTAAGATCCTGTAAACTTGTAACGTGCGTATAGTTAGAACGTTGTGCGTGTGTTTCAATGCGTAATTCTAACGTGTAGAATTTAAACACGTTCAGACTCTAGGTGTAGAACGTGTTGGGACTTTACGAGTTTTCGACATTCATAACATCGGATCCTCTCTCTCTCTAGCTCTTTCTCTCTCTCTCGCTCGCTCGCTCTTTGTACATTTATAACCATAATATTTTTTTACAACTAGTAAAAGTCTTTCCGTTCAGTCACACCGTCATAAACATCCCTTTTCTTTCGCAAGTCTGCCCAACCATTTTTTTTATTTGTTTTTTTTTTTCAAATCTCACTACTCGAACTGATTTCTGAACTGGTACTCGTTGGTCGTCGACTTTCTAAGTTCTAATAAGGAAAGCGAGAAATCCCCCCCCCCCCCTGCGTGCTCTCGTAAAGCAATGTCGTATAACCGCAAAAGTCACCGACAATCATCAAGAATTCACATTCCTGCTTGCGGGGAAAACTAATGCAAAAGTCGATCTAATGTACTCTTTGTTGTTTTGTTTTGTCACTCTGGACTTGATAAAATCGTGTACCAGCAACCATAATATCCATGATTTTCTCCTTTTATTTTCTTCTAAATTCTGCAACAGCCGTGCTCTATCGCTTCGTACACGCACAAAAGAGGATAAAATTCTAGTCGATTAGTCGCAGCAGCGTGATCAACAGACCGAGAAGCGAGACAAGAGCGCAAAACTCTCTCAAAGTTGGACTCGAGATATTTTCACTTTTCGCCATCAACGATCACTGTACGGTCATCTAAGTAGTCGAAGCCTCTTTCCCCCTGCACTCTGTTTTATTTACTAAGACCTGCGAGTATGTAGAATACCTGGATATATATATATTTCTAACTATATAAACACACAGTCAAGCAGTCACAGATATCAAGGAGAAAAGTGTCCTCGTGAATTTCGTTTTTTTTTTCTTCTGCTATCTCTCACAGTGAATGTTTTCTAGTTATTTTTACACGCTGGAAGAAATAGCGACACTTTCACTCGACTCGGCAGGTGGAATTGATGATTTTTCTCGAAATTCATTCGCATTGTAATTTAACAATTTTTTTTTTTTTATTCAAAAAATTTAATTTTGTACTTAGAACAATGGTCAAATGGACAAAGTGTGATTGTGACCTTTCGTCACTCATATCACGAGTACTTGATTTATTTATTGCTTGATAGACAATAAAATTGTGTGTTTTTTTTTTATTTGCATTGTTTACTTAGAAAAATGGTAAAATGGCAGAAATTTAATCGTGACGTTTTGCGATGTCCGTGGTAATTAATCAATTATGAACCAATTAATTCCATTTTTGAATTTTTTTTCATTCGTACTACTTGCTTTGAGTAGTTGGAAAAATGGTAATATGGCACGAATGTTATCGTGAGCATCAGCGAATCTTTGATAATAGTTAATCACTTTATCTTCAATTTAATTAAATTTTTTTTTTCTCTCTTCTGTATTAATTGTACTGAGTATACTTAGAAAAATGATAAAATGGCAAAAATGTTAAACTTGTCATTTTACGAATTCAATTGTAATTAATTAATGAATTAATTATCAACTAACTGAATTTTATTGTATGATATTGTATGATATGATAAATTCAATCGTAATTAATTATTCAATTACTCATGGACCAATTAAATCCTATTTTCATATTTCTCGTTTGTACAGCGTGCATCGTGTGTAGTTGGAAAAATGATAAAATGGCAGACAGACCGTCGAGAGACGTTTGACGAAAGCGATTGTAATTTTAATCAACTTGTTATCATAGAATTCATTAATACTTTTTTCGTTTTTCATTATTTCATTATTTCATTATTTCGCAAAGTGTACTTGTAAAAATTATTTAAAATTTTTTTCAATATTCATGTTGCAGCCAGAAACGGTACCGCAATCGAGAATCGACATGACCCGAGTCCTGGAGGTCGCAGCTGCCGAGGATGTGACGGGACATCCTTACAGTCTGGCCATCACATCGCCCGATGGTGTCACGTTCGTCAAGGGTACATGCAGAGAGGAGACAAGATGGTGGGCCGATGTTCTTCAAGTTTACTCGAGGAATAAGGTAAATAAAGAAAATGGCCAAACGGTAAATCACGAAAAAAAAAAAAAAACATCTCTAGTGTCATTATCCTTCGATATTGTTATTGGGAATTAGCGTTGAGTGAATTAGTGACGAATTAGGTGACAAAAAATGGCTAAATGGCAAACTGGACAAAAAAAAATGGTAAATGATAAGTTCCATCATTCTTGATTATTGTTATTAGGGACTAATAGGTGAACGAGATGATTGAAAAAAATATGGCTAAATGGCAAACATTTTTGAAAAATGTTTTATCATTTTTGAAAAATGGTAAAAAAAATTCTTTCCGGTTCCATCATTCTTGATTATTATTATTATTATTATTATTATTGGTGAGTAATAGGTAAATGAGGCAAATGAAAGGTCCATTAAAAAAAGAAATGAAAATAGCAAATGTCACGACAGAACATTAAAAGAAAATGTAATTGTTCCTGCATGTCATTATGGGTATAATTTCAACATGGACCATTGATGGGCAAACTAAAATACATAAAAATATACAAGCCAAAGATGAAATTTGATAAAGTAAGAAATAACAAGTATTGTTATTCACAATAATGTCATTAATTCTTGATAAATAATAATTATTATTATAAATCATGACAATTAATATATATATATTTTTTTTTTCAACTACTGTGATATATTTTGCTCTCGAATTTCATAGTCTTATTCGCTGGTAAATTGTGCAATATCATATTTTATACTCCAAAAAATTTTTGTATCTCATTTGAGGTGAAAAATCCCGTATGCATTTGTATATTTCAATACACGTACATGGAAATCTACACATATACATCTCGCTAGTCTTTGACTTACTCGCGAGGCGTTAGGAGGCCAAGGCGATGCACGAGACTTTTATTATATATAATATATATATATAATATACACATACGGGGTGAACGTGCAGGAAACGTTTGATCGTTAGTTTTGCCTTTTTCAGTTCGACTCGTTTCTTCTCGGTTACTTCTTTATTATTATTATTGTTATTATTATAGTTGTTGTTTTTATCTCCTGAAAAAAAAAACCTCCGCACTGTCGCGTCGAGAACCCACGATGACATTTTCTTTAAACAAAATTAAAAAAAAATAATGAAAAAAATAGAAAAAAATTTATCGATCGATTCCGCGGATTCTGGGTCATGGTCTCGATAAACGATCGATACATCTACACACACACACACACACACACACACACACACACACACACACACACACACACACACACACACACACACACATTTGTGCGTCATTAACCATGAAGGGGAAAAAAAACTGAAACGTAACGAATTTTTAGATTGAAAAAAAAAACGATTCGTCATAAATATTATTTTGCAGCTTTCGTTGATTAATTGCGACACCTGAAACACCCTTGCGACAATTGAAAATTGTCACAAGTGAATTTGTGACAATTTGAATCGTGACAATTGGAGTTATGAACAATAGAGATGCAAAGAATAGTAACAATTGAAGTTGTAACGATGAAAATTTAAAAAAAAACGTTATAACCATGAAATTGGAAGTAAATCAGTTCGAACGGATTTATAAAAATTGTAATTGCAAAAATTGAAGTAGTGACAATTGGAACTGTAAAAATTGGAATTGTTAATTTTAAAAATTGTGATAATTCCGAATTTTAATCGACCCAATTATGAATGAAACAATTTCATGGCAATTCAGACGATTGACTCGAAGTTGTGAAAATTGGAGCAGTGACAATTGATTCGATTATTTTTTTTTCCCCTCTCCTGTGACTCGCGCATGATCGTTCCTTATACTCGCAGGATTCGTCATAAAAATCGGACTCTCTTTTCTTCGTGCCCTTCGCCATTATTGCGAAAAACAAGATTTTTTTTTTTTTTTTTCGCCACACTGAACAATCCTAGGCAACTTGTGGCAGTAAAATAGTCGCGCGGTACGTGTGCAATGGAGCAATGTACAGCGGCCTCGAGCATTGTCGTTAGCTATGAAGTTTTGTTCATCGATGCGTATGTCTCGACTAATGCCTATGAATTATGCAAGTCCTTGGTTGAGTCGGTACTGATGGTGAATCTTGCGATCGCATCGTAACACACAAGGAGGAAGCTGGGCCCGGCCCTTGCGGCAAAATTATCAGTACTATATATATATATATATATATATCTCTCTTGCGTGTTATTACGTTCGCCCACGGTCTATTGGCACAAGAGACGAACGGAGATTGGCATACAGAGTCGATGATGCAGCTGCATGCTAAGGAGGCTGTAAAAATAATTTCACTCAGCTTAAGATCTCTCGTCCGTGTCATACATACCATATCCACTTTATCCGTTATTACTTACAGTCTATGGGAGTCACATTTTTTTGGTTTAAATAATTACTCTTTTTTTTCGTTTTACTTGGCATTAATGGATTGATAATAATAATTTAAAAAAAAAATGAATTATACGTCGATAAGTCTTCACTGTACTGTAAAAAAAAAACCAGTACGTAGTCCGGTATCTGTTCTGTGGGCGACAAACATCTAGAATTTGTCGACCAATAGGGTAACAATGATTCGTAAGATTCTTAATTAGCTGGTTCGTAAAAGTTAGTTCATCACTAACTTGTTACCTGCTTAGTTACTGATTGACTGACTTAATAACGAACTAGTTGGACAACTAATTAAATTAACCAACTAATTTTGGCAACTGACTAACCAACTATCGAGTTACTCAATTAATAATTGTATTGAATGGCTACCGTATTGAATAGTCATCTGGTTAATTAATCAGCTAGTTGCTGGATAGTAACTAGAATATTAGTTACTTACTAACTAACAAACTGATTAACGAATGAGTTGATGATTACTATTTATTAAAGAACTTATTAACTGGTTACTTCAGTACTTACTAGCTGCCTAGTTAGTTAGTTACTGGCTATAAGTTAGTAACCGAGTTGTGAATTGATAACTATTAGTTACTCACTAGCTACTAGTTAGTAACCAAGTAGTGAGTTGATAACTAGTAATTACTTACTAGATACTAGTTTTTTACTAGCTACTAGTTCTTTACTCACTACTAGTTAGTAACCAACTACTAATTATTCACTAACCACTATTTAGTTACTAGATAATAGTCCTTTACTAGCTACTAGTTAGTTACTAGTTACTAGTTAGCTACTGACTCCTAGTTGGTAAATAACTACTAGTTAGATACGGGCTACTAGCTAGTCACTAACTAATTGTTACTTTCTAACTGTTAGTAAGTTACTAATTAACAATTAGTAAGTTGGTAATTAACTAACTGATCGGTCACTAGCTCGTCACTAATTGTACTGAGTCGCCATCCAGTTAGTTAGTTCGTTGCGATCAACGAGTAACTAAATATTAGTTACCTCGGTAACTAACTATCTAACGAAATATTAGTTACCTCGGTAAGTAACTATCTAACTAACGAGTTAGTTACTCAGTTATTTACTAGCCAACTGAATATATAGTTAATCAGCTAACTAGCTAATTGGACAACTGACTGGTCAGTTGACTAATCACCTGACTGGTCATTTAACGAACCTACTAATTGACTGACCACTACTTATAGTTCGGTACTGGCTAGTTACCTAGTTAGTAAGTCACCGACTGCTAGTCAGTGACTAAGCGGCTGAAATTCAACCAAACAGTTCGTAACTAACTAACTGATTCGTTACTAGTTAGTTAGATGAATGCAAATATATCAGCACCGAATTATACAGAGTTGTTTCACTATAGAATCAAAGCAAACTGACACCGGACTAATAATGCAATTAGTAATTTTTCTTTTTTTTTTCTCTCTCGTTTCAGGGTCGTCACAAGAGAAACGCTACTTTTCCAGGTGGCCAGACAACGATACTTCAAGTTACGCCGACAATACGAAGTGAGCATTATTTTTGTGATAAAACTTTTGTTGTTTTTCTCTCAACGTAATCATTGCAAACAATCTAAATAATAGATTTTTAAACATCTCTTTCTCAAGTATAAAAAAGAAATTGATTCGAAATATCGCAAGTATGAGTAATTGAAAATTGGAGGAAAAACAAATCCTAAAATGTTTAAAGCCAATTGAAACCTGTTGCGCATTTGAATTCCCACGAAAAAAATCGAATTAACACGATTTCCTCATTCTTAGTGTATGTGTGTGTGTGTACGTGATTCGAAAAAAATTCATCATTGAAATATCAAAAGACACATACACAGTATGCGCCAACTGGCGAGATAATAATCGCCTCGTTATCCTAATCTCCCTCTATCGTCGAGTTCTCCGGCTTGGACTCTAATTGGACGATTAGCCTCGTTACGCCACTCGCCTTGACGGGGGACCCCACGCGGATAATAATGTAATGAAATGAACGAAGCAATGTAGAAAGAAAAAAGAAAAATTAACGCGCGAACGTACGAAAAAAAGAGGGAGGACTTTCACTAGGCACTCGATTGTTTTTTTTTCTTTAGCAATCTATAATTTTTTTTGTACTCAAATATTTAAAAATACCAAAATTTCAAATGCCGATAACGTTGCTCCGGATTTACGAATTTAGGCTTAATGGGGGTGTTTTGAAAAGCCCAGCAGACAATGCCGTTTGATTCATCCCGCGAGATATTAATTTTTTTTTTACCTATGAGAGCACTTTGAAAATCAGCGATTTTGAGTCCAAAATTTTCGTGCCACCGCGCAGGATTCAACTAGTGCGAGTTCGGATAATCAAAAAGTTCTACTCTATCTCAAAATTCATTTTTTTCTTTCAATTTATCAAATTTCAATTATCCGAAATTTAAAATATTTTTTTCAAAACTCACTTATCTCAATTTTAAATTATTTCCAAATTTCAATGATCTCAAAATTTAATTTGTTTAAATTCGTCAGTTTTTTTTCTTCACAGTTTCAATTATCTCAAAATTTCATTTTTCAAATATCAAATTATCGTAAAATTCGTTAATTTTTTTCCTTCAATTTTCTCAAAATTCTGTTTCACCAATTTCAATTATCTCAAAATTCAACATTTTTTAAAAATTTCAATTATCCCATAATTCAATTGTTTTTTTTTTTTTCGTTTCTTTTTCTCAAATCCTGTACAACAGGCAATACCCCGAATCCACCGAGGCCCCGTTTCAACAGCTGTCGTTCGGAGCCAAGGGGCAACTGGAAACCCGAGACGGCCAGTCACGAGCAGCTCGTCAATTCAAATTTTATTGCAATTACGAAAAATTCCATTGCCACTGCGACGCAAAATAATACGTCCACGACGAAAATTACGTGCGACGTGAAATCATTAAATGCCACGATTATGAAAAATGGCAATACGTCGAGTGTCAATGATCCGAGGGAAAATGATAATTCAACGTGTCGTACAGCGAAAAATTTGCAAATAACGACATTGAGAAATTTTCCAGCGGAAAATGGCAATTCGCAATTGTCGTTGAGCGATACGTGCAAAAATATCGAAAATTCAACGTTGAACGGTGAAAATTGCGAAAATACGTTGCTGGGTAAAACGACAACGAACGTCGTTGGCTCGGAAAAACCGCCGATGATACCGATCGAGGGACGTGGTTATCGGGATCAACCGGCGAGCAGCGCGTCACCCCCGACGAGGGACAAATTAAGGGCCGAGGACAAGGCAAGACGAAGAATCGGTCAGTCGAATCAGAATCAGCAAAATCGACAAGGGGATGATGGAAATTTGTCCGTTGGAAGCGTCGAGAACAACGAAAAGTTAGGTTGGTACGAATTAAAAAAAAAAAAGAATCATCATTATTATTATTGTCGTTGTTTAATTGTTATTTTATCATTATTATTGTTGTGCGAGCAGTCGGCCTATCGATTACTCGAATTTTAATCGATTTTCGCCTAAATCCAGTGACTTGTGGTATTTTTTTTTTTTTTTCTTTTTGGTCGGCCATATTCGAATTTTCGAATTTAGCCATTTTGAGATTGAATTCGTGATTGGCAAATTTGAAAAATCCTGGATAAAAATTTTCAGCGAAATCGGATGTTTTGCTTCCTCATCGAGGAAGCTTTGCGACGGTCACAAAAAAAAATCGAGGTCTTCAAAATGTGCCAAAACGTCGAGAAATCAAATTTGAAAATTCAAACTGCTTCGTCGCGAGAACCGATTGACCGATCTCGTTGAAGCTTTGCACATACTTCGAGCATTCAACCGCATTTTTTTGCTGTAATTTTCGTTGAAATTGCTCGAGGAATCTAAATTTTACGAGATTTTAAAATTTTCGAAAAATTTCTGTGATCGCTCTCGAACTTTCGTAAATTTTGAGATATCGTGTTATTTGTTTTTTTTTTTTTTCCACGAATAGAGTAATCATTGAAAAACGGTTGGTACTGAATTTGATGAAAATCTCTTGGAGGGTTCGTGTTTTATGAAAATTTTGAATTTTTTCAAAAAAGTCTTTGACGGCTCTGGTTTGCCAAAATTCTAAGTTATTGGGCGAATTTCTTTGTCCATGAACGACGTATCGTTAATTCATGGTTCGTATCAAATTTCACAAAAATCCGTCAAAGGGTTGGAATTTCATGAAATTTTAAATTAAAAAAAAAAAAAAAAATCCGACAGCTTTAATTTCTTTAAATTTCGGGAGATCTAGATAATACATAAAAATGCGTTTAACTTGTGAACAATTTAATATTTAAAACCGTTCAAGTAACATGAATCTCAAAAAAAAAAAAACTGAAACTATGTGTGTTGAAAAGTAAGAAAAAAGCTGAAAGTTGAAACTTGCAGCCATTTTGAATTTCAAAATTTTGATATTAAATTCTAAATCAGGGACCTCGGATACTCCCAGACATCAATTTTCATTCGCGTCGAATGATTTTTTTCCGTTGGTCGTTTTAAATCCGGCATTTTGGATTTTTATACTTTGACCTTAAACTCCGACGTTTTTGGATTTTCAAATTTTGACACGGGATTCGATGTTCCAGAAAAATCTGGCAAGTCCAAATTTTTCATTAAAATTGCATCATTTTTTGGTTTTTTTTTTATATAAGCTACGTTGTCTCCGCCACTTTGAATTTCAAAATTATAAAGTAAATTTTAAGCAAGCAAGCTCCAGACTTCTAATTTATAATTTGTGAGATCGAATTCAAAATTCAATTTCTCAGAAATCCCTGAGTATCAATTTTCATTTAAAATCGGTTACGTTGATTTTTTTTTTTTTTTAGAAAATCCGCCATTTTGAATTTTGGAATTTTGACGTTGAATTTGAAATCCTCGACCTCAAGAAAGTCTTAGAAAAAAATTTCCCCCAAAATATCCATTGGACAGAGTTGTGAGAACGATTTTTATGAAAATTCATGATGCAAGTAGTAAAAGGCTGTTTTGGTCAGACAATCGTTGGATCCTCGTTCGTTGGCTTCACCGTTGTGCAACGTTCCAGGGAATCGACGATAAGTCGCCATATGTTCAATTCCATTCGAAGGTAGAGGAAGATGAAAAAAAAATCACGATGGCGATATGACGTTTTTTCTTCGCTTCCTCTTTTGCTTTCATACAAGCATATATATATATATATATATATATATATATATACGATAGTCGTGATTTCTCGTCGAAAGTTTTTCGTCTCAAGAAGTTCCTTTCCCACACGTCTTACGAACACTGCATCGCGTTACCTCTCATGCGACGTTACGTAATTGCGTGCATGCAATCGCAATGAAAAATCTGCATTGCCTCTGTGCGGCACTAATAGTATAGGGATCGAGAAGAATCTTTTACTCCCTAGTTCTTTTTTTTTCTCTCAGAAATGGGTACCCTGACAGTGAAAATTAATTAGAAACAATTATGCATAAAAAATTTTTTTAAAAATTATCTAATACTTATCTTTTTATTTGATCTCTAAAAAGAAAAATAAAATATAATTTTTGTCCATTCATATAGACGAATTATCGTTTCCCGACTACTCGTTCGACATTCGACAAATTATTTTTCACTTTTTTTTTCACGTTATAAATAAAGAAAATACCATCTATAAATTTCACCCTCCTTTCAGCCTACATCTCATCGTTTTTTTTTTTTTTTTTCTTAAACTGAATTACTACTTTTTGCGCGAAGCTTTAGGTTGATTTGAGACTGAAAAAACGATTTAGTCGAGAGTCGCGGTAGCGAGTCGCGACTATATCGACATTTTACTATATCGACATTTTTACTAAATCGACATACTATGTCGACATTTCCTACTATACCGACGTGTCGAGAAAAGCTCCCAAGCTCTCAATACGCCTCCAAACTTGCTTATACGCAGGAGTTTACTATTTACATATTTAAAAAAAAAAAATACAAAAAATATTTTAAAAATTCGAACGAAGTACTTGGCGAGTTCGTGAATCCATCGATTATGAATTGTATCGTACAAGTCAAAAGTCTTCGTTCGTTTTTTTTTGTTTCCATGCGGATTTTTTTCTTACATTCAAATCCTTCGAGCTTTTTTAGATCATGATTAATGGCTCCTATATATATATATAACAAATTATCACAAAATTTAGTTTAAAAAAAAAAAATAACAATGGCAGATGTACTTGGCAATTTGTACGTTGGATGAATTGACTTTATTTGATAACTTTTTGTACTGATGGCAAAAAACATCGCAGGTAAATGTACTTGTCTCAAGTTTTCGTACGCCATTTATGGTGTTGGGGGAGATTTATATAGACCCAAAAACATTAGGCTTGATTTTTTTTTTATGTCAAATAGGACAAGATAGACGGATATCCACGAATTGCTATTCCTGAGTCATCGCTTCGACTCATATACTGAATGAAGGCCCGTTAATATTTGTCTACCGTTTATTTATAATTTAGTTGCAAAAGCCTTGATGGCCAACGGCAATTTCCTTACTATATACTGTTATAATATCATAGAACGACACGAAAAAAAAAAATCCCAATATATATATATATCTCCTACAACACACCTTGGATTCTCGAATAATCAGGGTATATAAAGGAGGAAGCCTTACTTTTCTGCAATATCTCCTTTACCATATAATTTATCACGTTATAATTACGCCTTCCGCTCGACATATCGCGTGTCCGTTGCAATCGATAAATACACGTCAGATGAGATTCCAACGTTACAGAATTAAAAAATATATATATATATATATATATTATACGAACAAAAAAAAGTTTGCCATTTAACTTGTTTTTTTTTTTTCTTTCTTTCTTTTAATGACTCTAGGTAATTTGCCACGAGAACTTTTCTCGAGGCACCGATTCGGTTCAATTGGAAAAATAAAAAAAAAAACAAAAAAAAAAAATGTATTTCAATCGATCGAGATTTGTTTATGGAAAATTTCGTCGTATTTTATCGTTCCTGTTCTTCGATTTATTTCAGACGACGACGATGCGTGTCGGAGAATTCTACTGGAGCACGAACGCGAGAGGGAGGGAAAATTGCGCGATATCGCAGCTTCGTTGACGCAACCGAGAATACGTCGAAACAAATCGAGGACCTCGGAACCAACGAGAGATGTCGTTGACGCAGCTAATGCTGCTCATCAGGACAAACTCGTGAGTTTATTATTATTTTTTTTATTATTATACTGCTATTACTATTGTTTTATTATTATTACTATTGTTATACTTATCGAAATTTGTTTAATTCGACCAAAAAAAAAAAAATGTCAAAATTGTATTATTCTTTTTTTTTTTTTTGTTCTTTCTTTATTTATTTCTTCTCATTGACACTTTCGTATGCTTCGACGCGTGAAAAGATACGGGGCGATCCCGATGGCTGTGGTCTCGATATATCGGGCACGAGATACTCACCTACCTCCGAGCTAAGGGTAGATCTTCCCGCCGAGGATTTGTTGAACATAAAGAAGGGATGGCTGATGAAACAGGGATTGAACAAGGAATGGAACAAGCACTGGTTCGTACTTCGAGGCTGCGGTCTCATGTATTATCGTGATCCGAGCACCGAGGACAAGGGCATAATGGACGGTGTGATAGATTTGAATACCGTGACGGCCGTGAGTCCCGTTCAAGTTGCCAGAAATTACGGATTTCAGACCGTGGTGAGTCGTGGATTTTTTTTTTTCATTTTTTTTGTTGTAATTGAAAAAAAAAACATTTTATTTTATTTTTATTTTTTTTTAATGGCCTTTACGTGCTGATTTTTCATTGTTTTGGGGGGATAAGACTTGGGACGATCGAGGAACGACATTACTGTCGGCGGTCACAGCTGGAATAAGATCGAGCTGGATGTCAGCGATAAGACGAGCTGCCAATCTTCCCGATTCGGAAAATTCCATTGACGCTGGACACGTTTCATGTCGCAACGGTCAAACGGACGCGAAATCTCGGTCACCCATCGTGTAAGTTCGAGCATTGCGATCACGAGATGCCCCCCCGTCCTCTTCCCAAACTGGTTCTCGGGAAGTTTTTTTATGAAATTCAGAGTTTAAAAACGATCACGGACGTTTTTTTTCTCGAAAATATCAAAATTTTATGAAATCTCGAGCGATTCTTGCGAAATTTAATATGGGAACATGGCTTGGTCCCTATAATCGTATTTATGAAAGAAAGAAAAAAAGTTTTGGCTCGACAACCTCAAATTTACGAAAGTTAGAGGAAACGCAGACTTTTTTTTAATTTCAAAATTTTATTAAATCTTTAAATCTTGAGCGATTCTCGAAAAATTCAAAGCCAAACATGCCTGTCCCCTGGTCTATTTGTATAAAAAGTTTTATGCGAATATCCCTTAAATTTACGGTAAATTTAAGGGATATTCGCGAATATCCCTTAAATGCAGACTTTTTTTTTTTTTTTTTAATTTCAAAATTTTATTAAATCTTTAAATCTTGAGCGATTCTCGAAAAATTCAAAGCCAAACATGCCTGTCCCCTGGTCTATTTGTATAAAAAGTTTTATGCGAATATCCCTTAAAATTACGGTAAATTTAAGGGATATTCGCGAATATCCCTTAAATGCAGACTTTTTTTTTTTTTTTAATTTCAAAATTTTATTAAATCTTGAAATCTTGAGCGATTCTCGAAAAAAATTCAAACCCAAACATGCCTGTCCCCTGGTCTATTTGTATAAAAAGTTTTATGCGAATATCCCTTAAATTTACGGTAAATTTAAGGGATATTCGTATGAAACTTTTTAAATACCGAAATTTGTTTTTAATGTTGGCTCGGAAGTTGCGGAAAGCTTATTTTCACTTGAATGTTATTTAATTCCCGATTTACTCAGCACAAGTAAGCTGTTATTCAATTGATTTTTTCAAAAGACAATCGAAGAATAAGAATAAAGTAAAGCGAAACTTTTGCTTCAACGGGTCCCCGCTAGGCGTGTCGTTAAAGTCTATTATACTAATTGATATGCGCGTAACGATATATTAAAATTCGATATTCGTCGATACGTATTCCATTTTTAATATAATGAGACTATTTATGGCACGAAATCGTTATTTTCAGAAATAAACGTGAAATAATATTTTTAAAAAAATTTCACACTGCATTAAATATTATAGATCCCCGAGCCTTCTTATAAGGTTCGCACTTTTGGCCGCTAGGGGCGTGTCGCTGACTGAGCATCGCGAATAAGGAAACAAACAACTTTGCAGCTTTTTCCCCTCCTTTTCATCATAATATTATGAAGTTTTACTTTTTTTTTGAGATTCATGTTTCTGAATGTTGAATCTTTCATGAGATGAACGCATTTTTTTTTTTTTTAATTTATCATCTAGATATCTCACAATTTGGAGAGATTAGAGCTGTCGGAAACATTTTTTCTTTTTTGGAAAAAATCGAAATTTCATGAAATCCTATGACGGATTATTGCGAAATTTGATACGAAGCTTTATTTAATGATACTTCATTCATCGAAAAGGAAATTAGCCCAATAGCTTGGAATTTCGGGAAATCAGAGCTGTCAAAGACTTTTCTTTTTTTCTTTTTTTGAAAAATTCAATGATTTCATAAAACATGAACCCTCCAAGCGATTTTTGCCAAATTCAATACCGACCGTTCTTCCATGATACTCTATTCGTGTGAAATAAGAATTATACCTCAAAATTTCACGAAAGTTGAAGATCAATCGCGGAAATTTTTTTCGAAAATTTCAAAATCTCGTAAAGTACCCCTTGAGGAATTTCAATGAAAATCGCGGCAAAAAAAAATGCGCTTGAATGCTCAAAGTATGTGCAAAGTTTGAAGCAAGATCTGGTCGATTCGTTCGCGAGATATAGAAGTTTGAATTTTCAAAAGCCAGAGCATTCTTCATCATTCTTTCCGAACATGCGATTTCCGGACGTTTTGCCAGACTTTAAAAGGCGGCCCATTAGTGGACAAAACTAGTCAAAAATCGTGACGTGAAAAAAAAAATCATAAAACCTATAATAATATTTTCTAAATACTCTGTCTTAATAAAAATGTATGAATTTCGATTACGTTTCCCGTGATATTTTATCCATAATTTATTATAAATAATATTATAAATAAAGTCTCAACTGACAAAAGTATTTGAACGCTGTCGGAGCGATCAAGTCAAAAACGATAGCTGATATATTGCATGTGTTTCCTCGCGCGCAGAATGACAGACATAATATATTGTATCCGAGATTTGCACACACGATGACTTTCGCGATTAAATTTCTCGGGAAAATCCCTGGCAAGACACATTTTTTTTAAATACCATTGGAGAGTTCACGATTTCATCTTTCAATACTCAAAATTTGAATAAGATCTCTCGTCTTTGTCAAAAGGGTATCGTGTCACTTCCGGTGAAAATGGAATCAACTGTCATACAAGACCCATGTTAAAATAGATAATTTTAAATTACTCGTTCGCAAATAATTTGCCTGGCAACGTACACTGAAATTTTGAGAGAGCGTACATTGCAACTTAGATAACGCTCTCCCGAAGTTTAATTCGTATCATCGATTTTTTTTAATCCACCGATGAGCCACCTTTTCGCCATGGAAAGCCTCAAATTTTTCTCATCGTCTCACAGAGCTAACCTCAATGAGGAGCGCATTATATCGTTCGATTCCTGCAAACCTGCCTGCACGATTTTTCAAGATTGCCCGATCACGATTCCTAGCTAAAAAATTTTCCCAAAGCTTCGAAACGACGGATGCGAATGGAATCGAGAACAAAACAAAAAAAAACAAACAAACAAACAAAAAACCAAAAAAATATTCTCCTACGCAGGTGCGATCGTGAGACTCCGTTACCGCAAACCCCATTGACACCGCGCTCGATATTATTCTCGTCGGACGAGGAATATCGCACCGCCTCGGAGGGTGGACGTCGCGAATCCGGCGATTGGTCGGAAATTCCCGTATCACCGCCGCTCAACGGTCCCAACTGCGATTGGTCGCTGTCCGTAAAAAGCTCGGAATGGTCCGAGTGCGCCAATAACGATTGGTCGGAATTACCACCGTCACCGCCGTTGAACCGTACAGCGCTTTCGCGGGTCAAAGCCCGCTCGAGATCGAGTTCAAGGACACGGGTTTACAAGAGAAATCGTGGCTCACCAACGAGCTCGCGAAGAAGTACCCTCGATAGCGTTAGATCCGAGGATCTCGTTATGGCGTGTTGCGATCTCGATGAGTCACACGAGGAAATTAACGACGAGAGATGCGTTGACGTTGGTGATGATGATAATGATGATGATGATGATGATGATGATAATGCTGATGATGATGATGATGATGATGATGATGATGATGATGCGAATCATCATCGTGTCGATAATGATAAAAATCGATCATTGATCGTCGAGATTCTCGAGAAACAAATGAAAATTCTTCGCGATCAGATAGATCAGAATAATTGTTATCCGGGAAAATTGTCGATAATCGTGGATGGTCAAATCGGGGAAATTGAAAAGCTCAAGCGTAAATTGAAAAGCTCGCGGAGCGACGAGACGAAGAATGGTGATGTGAAAATTTTGCGTCAAGCTGAGAGACGAAAGAGCGACGCGTCGACTCGTCGCGAGACTGAGAAAATCGTGAAATTGGAAAAAAATGAGGAAGAAAATTGCGCGAGAATGATAAAAGTATTGGAGGGCGAGAGGGATAATTTGGAAATGAAATTATTCGATAATGAGACGTGCCTGAGAGAGACGAGAGATCGATGCGATCGGCTGAACGACGAGGTCGATGAGGGACGACGAAATGTCGAGATGATGAGAAACGAGATACGGACACTCGGGGAAAAATTGTCGCAAGGTATTTTTTTTTTTTTTCTTTCTTTTTTTACAATAATGTTTTGTCAAATTGTTTGGAAAAAAATGATTTATAATTTTTTTTTAAATGAAACAAATGATTTATCGTTGATATAAAAATAAAAATGTTGTCATTGACAATTTTTTTATCCGGTACGATTTTTTGTCGAAGGAATCGAGGAGAACGAGCGTCTGTGCGGCAGAATGCGCGAACTCGAAGGAAAGAACGGATTGTCGGCCTCGAGGGAACGCGGTCGAAGCTTCGACTCGCTGAGCGATCTAACGAACATCGATCTCGCCCTGGATATCAGTGAATTCGACAAAGAACGGTGAGTGGATGAGTAATTTGAAAAAAAAAAAATAATAATAATAATAATAATTGATCTTTTTTTGCCATCGAAATCGTCATTGGTAACTGATTTTCATGAAAATCGGATGATATATTGTCGTTTTTTTCTTATACCTCAACTTCTGACATTTTTAAGTTCCAAAATTTGGCTTCGGATTCGAAATCAGCGAGTCCAAACATTTTCATGAAAATCGAATCATCTATTGTCCCTTAAGCAAATTAAACGTCAATGTTCACCATTTTTTATTTCCAAAATTTGACCCCGTTTTCGAGATTAGCGAGCCCAAAAACCATTGAACATCGATTTTCATGAAAATCGGATCGTATAAATCATTTTACTAGGACATACGATGAAGTCCGACATTTTGAATTTTCAAAATTTGACCCCGAATTCGAGATCAGCGAGCCGAAAAACCATTGGCCCATAGATTTTCATGAAAATCCGATCGTACATAAATTTTTACCAGCCCGCACGATAAAGTCCGCCATTTTGAATTAAATTTTTTGATCCTTCTTCCCGTATTGCCCAGGATAACGGAGGAATTCGAGGAGTTGCGAGGTCGTTTCGAGAAGGCCGTACTCGAGATACGGGCGATGAGGAAGGAACTTCGCGAGGCTCAGACGAATCAGGACGCACTGGAGCTCGAGATCTTTGCCCTGAAGCAGGACGAGTCGCGGATGAGCGAGTCGAATCGTGCGCAGACGCAGCTGATGGCGGCCCGCATACAGGATCTGACGTGCAAGCTCGCCACGAGCGAGAAACAAGCGAGAACGTTGAGGCAAAAGCTGACGAAAACGGAGACACGTGACAAGAGAAGATCGCTGTCGTTGAAGGGACGCGAATCGTTTCAGATATCGCAGGAGCTCGAGGACAAATTGAACGATCTCGAGATCAAGATATGCGCGATCGAGAGCTCAAAATGTGGCAAAACGATGCCGATAACGTTGCTGCGAGACGTCAAAGAGACCGGCACGACGATGAGACGCGAGCGCAAGCGTGAAAATCGTAGCCTCGATCGTGGTCGCTTGCGACGAAAGTCATTGGACAGCGCGACGAGCTCGGAACCAATGAAAGTTCTGATAAAGCTGAGCAGCCTCGAGGCGAAGATCGCGCAGGTCGGTGAGACGCTGCTGAGCGACGGTGAAAAGGACTCGAGCGAATGTAGCGAAACGGCGAGCTCAGCCGCGACTTGTCGTGTCACGAGCGAGATAATCGCGAGACTGCGAAAACTCGAGCGAGTCGTGGCAAAGTCGAAGAGACGCTTGGAGAAGTGTCTTGGCTCGACGCAGGCCGAGGAAAAAGCGGAAAAATGTTTGCGCGACGTCAATGAAATACTCGAAACTTGCATGGATTGTAAGAAGAGCCAGCAGCAGCAGCAGCAGCAGCAGCAGCAGCAGCCTTCCGGTCAAATCGTGGAATCGGTCGGTGCTGTAGTCGCAAAATTGGAGACACTGCTGATGGACAAGATCATGGAATTGGCGAAAAAACGTCAGAGACTGGCCGCGAGGGACGAGCTCGACGAGAGAAATAAACTCGAGCTCGTTGCCGAGAGGCTGGCATACGAGACGGTGATATTGCGACAGATAAAGTGCTCGCTTGAGCGCGCGGGCGGCGATGGTCGCGTGAGAAGTATCGTTATCAGCGAATTGGTCGAAACTAGTCATCTCATTTCAAGCTTAAGGTCCAAGGTTCGCGGCACGAGACCGAAAATTTACCAAAACACAAATTACGTTCAATATCTAACGAGAATATTAGCCAATAAGTTAGTTATGATAGGTGAAACTTGTAGCGATAGGGGAAAAGTTTTGAGCGAAAGTGGCGCCGTCGCGAGGGACGCTACGGCTGATGGAAAGGATCGTGGAGTAATTGCGAGAGATAAAACGATGAAAAACGAGGTTGTTGCACTCTCGAGGGACGCCAGAGTAGCCAAAAATGAGCGTGGCGCCTGTGAGAGAATTGCAACGACGCGAAACGACAGTGGTGCACTCTCGAGGGACGCTAAGGTAGCTAAAAACGAACGGTTCGCACTTAACGGGGAAAAAATGCCCGGCAATGAGAGTGTCGCTTTCTCGAGGAACGCCACGATACTTATAAACGATTGCGGCGGCTTTGCGAGAGATGCAACGGCTCCCAACGGAGGTGTCCCCGTCTCGAGGGACTCGACGTTATTACGAAATGATCGTAGCGCACTCGCCGGCGAAAAAAGCACCGGCAACGAGAGTGGCTCCCTCTCGAGGGATCCTGCGCCGCCCAAAAATATTTCCGGCTCTTTCGCCTCGGTTAGAAATGAATTTCGCGATTATCTCAGGTCGAAGCAGCGCGAGGTCAGCGAAATAATGCAGACTCATCGCGACGCGAAGCTTCGCGAATTGGCCGATGCGCTTGCCGCCGAGAGCCTCGATCTCAATGATCACGAAACATTCGACGAACAGTCGCGAACGAGCAAACTCCGCGAGGATCGTCGTATACGCGAAGCTTGGTCGATCGCGCAGCAAACGATAAATCGCGAGCTCGTGCATAACGAGGTTTCGCAAGTTTTGACGCGTTGCGGACAAATTTACGAGGAAAACGTGACATCGATTGCCGAAAGCTGTCTGAGCTTTCGCGAGAACGCGAGCCTCGAGGCGCGTCTCGACATGGCACGCTCGAAGCTGCGTCGCGAGATGGATTTATCCATACGCGAATTAACCGTGGCCTACGAGGAATCGCTTGATCGCATGAAATCGCGAATTGACAATGAAAAACAGACGTTTCGCGACTCGCGACGATTGTTGAACGATTATGCCGATGTCATGGCGCAAAAAGCCCTGATTGACGCGAGAATTGGATTGCTCGTCGATGACGACGACGATGAAAAGGACAGAGACGACGACGCGAGCGGAACGGGAGATGAAATTTCGAGCTGCAACGATGAAACATGCCACGTGTCTAGTCTCATCAAACACGAGGATGTCATTGCTGTTCTTACGAATGACCCGGTCAGCACCGACGTTACGTTGCTCAATGCCGAATTCGCGCATCTCTATCGAAATTTTACGAACGTATGCGAGGACCGGATCGTCGATCTTAAGCGACGAGGCAAGGACGAGGTGCGAACGATTGGAGATTCGCTGAACTGCCTCGAGGATGATCTTATCGATTTGTCGAGATTGCTCATACCGGGTGACGAGAATTTCGAGGATATTGCGCGTCAGGCGAGGAGCACCAAAGCGTACGATTGGACGGAAATTTGCGACAAATGCACGAGGATACGGGAACGCATGAGGAATCTTGCCGATTGGATCAGAGGCAGCATGAAGTGCAAGCATTGCGTCCTGACGAAGGATACGATTGGCCTGATGAGCATCAAGCATACGGAGGAGCTGGAGAACGCGAGACGCAGCCAGGAGAGAGAAATTTCGTGTTTAAGAGCGGAAATGGAGAATCAGAGGCACTCGCTGACGTCGAGATACGAGCAGGAGGCAGCGAGTTTGCGCGAGAGAGCGAGAAAGCTCGAGCATCGCTTGAACGCGATGGATTCCGAGCATTCGGCGCACGTCAATGAGCTGCGAACTGCTTATCAGCGTTCCATAACCGCGGAACTCGATACGGACGCGGAGACGCGCAAGCGCTACAAGGAGGAGATAAAGCAGCTGCGTGGCCTGTGCGAGAAGGGTCTGCTGGCTATGGAGAATTCGCACAGGCGTATAATCGCGGAGATGGAGGAGAAGCATCGTCAGGAATTGGAGAATTTGAGGATCGAGAAGGAGCAGGCATTGTCGGAGGAGACGCAGGCGACGCTTGCGGCCCTCGACGCGATGAGAAAAGCCCACGAGCACGAGGTGCAGAAGGAGATCGCCAAGTTCAAGGCGGAATTCATCAAGCAGATGCAGGCGCGCGAGGACATCGGCGCTTTGCACAAGGAACACGAGTAAGTTGGAGTTTGCAATATATGTTTTTTTTTTTGCGTATTTCGTGGTGCCTTGCATCCGGAATGGAATGATTCCGGGCGAAAATACACCGGGCACTCGCTCAAAACCGGGTAAAGTGTCTACGCGATGAACGACCATGGACATGCATATGGACATGGACATGGACATGCATATGCACATGGACATACATACGGTATGGACATGCATCGTGTAAAGTTTAAACGTGTAAAGGTGCCAACGTGTGGATCAATGATTGGTGAAGAGCTGTGCTTGTGTAGAATTTTCGCACAATACAGATACAGCTTTTTCCAATCAAGACTCCACGTTGGACAACTCTACACGCGCTTGAAATCTGCACAGTACTATCGTGCTATCCGTTTTATTGCATCAAACGTGTAAAGTTGTCAATACACCAGAAGTGTGCCGTGAAGAGCTTTTCCGGTGTTGTGAAATAACTCGAATCAGCACAGATCCAAGTTTACGCATCTAGACTCCCCGCATGGGGTACACTGGAACTCCTTTAACTGCATGCCGTTTAACTGCAGTCCCCCCAGCTCTTTCTCCGCCACACGGACTGTCACACTCGCTAATGTCGCCCTCCCCTCACTCTGTTGCGAACCTGTCCTGACACGAGCTCGCGTCCCTCCCCTGAGCACAGCCTTCGAGCGCTCTGCGACAGCGTAAGGGATGACGGTTAACTGCCCGATTTTCTCTCCCATCCGTCCTAAAGCGGGCAGTTAAAGGAATTCCAGTGTAACTCCATGCACGTGAACTCTGCACTCTCCTAACTGTCGAGACTTGGATCAAGCTGTGCATCGACGCTACACAACACTATTGATCTACGCGTTTTGTGATATCAATCCACGTAGTCCAATGTCGTTTAGAGACGATGCACTACTCCATATCGCATGGAGATGCCTCCTGTGAGGCTAAAACATGTCGATGATTTTCCAGAACTGTGTCGTGCAGAGTTTCCCCGCATTGTAAAATAAAAAAAAAATTGCTTCAACACAGATCGAGCTCTACACATTAACACTCCATATGAGGCAACTCTACACTCCCCTAAATGTGCAGAATTGGATGAAGCTGTTCATCGACTCTACGCAACACTATTGCCCTGCGCGTTTTGTGTCATCAAGCCTTATAGCCCAGTGTTGCGTAGAATCGATCAACTTCTTTCTACCGTATGGAGATGCTCTCGGTGAGACTTAAACCTGTAGTTTTGGCGATTATTCGGAGCTGCGCCGTGTAGAGTTTTACCGTGTTGTAAAAAGACCTTGATTCGACACAGATCCGAATCTCCATGCATGAAAACTCGACGCAAGGAAACTTTGCACACTTCAACGCTAACTCCCCTATAATTGTACAGCCTTGGATCGAGCTATTCAACGAATATATACATAACGCTATTGTGCTACACGTTTTGTGTTGTAAATTCGTGTAGTCCAGTGTCATGCAGAGTCGATGAGATCCTTGATTATTACAGAGTCTGATTCGTGTAGAAATGTGTTTGCAAATTTGGATTCGTGTTGTACTGAGATTTCTTTGTTCTTGTTTTCTTTTCTTTTTTTTTTTATATTTTTTTTTTTTTTTTTAAGGCGCAGTTGTCTGTTGTTCCGCAGGGAAGAGATGGAGGAGATAAAACAAGAGATACTCTCGTTGTCGTCCAAGTATTCGTCCAAGTGCGTGGAATCGGCTGCGCTCGAGGAAAAAGTTGGCTCGCTGACGAAACAAGTTGCGCAGGCGCAGCAGCATATCGTGCAATTGGATGCGAGAAACAAACAATTGCGAGCGCATCTCGTTCTCGAGACGAACGAGAGTGGGATAAACGATACGATACAACTTTTGCGAGGTCGCGACAGCGAGATTGCCGAACAACGCGAGGAGATACATCGCCTTCAGCAACAGCTTAAGGTACTTTTTTTTTAAATATATATTTTTTTAAATTTATTGTCAATAATTTTTCTTCTCTAATGACGATTTACCCCCCCGCTACTGGTGAATAACAAAATCTAACTATACTTCTGGCCCAGAGTTGGACAGTTTTTGGTTATTGGTCCAAATCTTGGCCGGACAATTGCATATTATGGCGTGTGGGCTCTGCACGATATTGGCCGAAGATTTTTTTTCGTCGAGTGCGAATGGTAGTTAAATTTTTTCCCAGGGTGTACTCCCCCCCTTACTTTTTGACCAACATATGTAACATATTATCGGCACTTTGTTCATCGGAATTGCGTGGTTTTTTTTCTTCCTCCAATCTCTGGCCATAACATGCGATTGCGCATAACCGGTTTTATCAATCTGTCATTAATGAAATTACATCATTTGGATTTGTTCATGCTGCATAAATGTAAATTGCCAATGTAATCCGCGACAAAAAAATTTTCCGATGAAATATCCGATACGATAATGCAATATAATAATTTTATAGTAACGAGACAGTAACTGTACAGTGCAGTATCTGTGCACTAACTTTGCACAATTTCTGCGCTAACTGTACAAAGTGCATAATATCGCTACAGTAACGGTAAAGTGAAAGGACACTGCGAGTACAGTAACTGTACAGTAACATTCGGTAACTGCACACAAACTTTACCGTGCCGCTACGCTAACTTTACGAAGTGTACGATAACAGCATAGTAATTTTACAGTCAAAGCAACTGTAACTGTATTGTAATAATGCGGTGACCGTACGTTACTGTGAAGTAACCGTGTAGAAACAGCACATTCACTGCGCGATGACAGTTTAGTAACTGTATCGTAATATTACGGTGACTGTACACGTTACTGTGCAGTAACATGACCGTAACTTTATTGTAAGAGCACAATAATTTTACGATAGTAGTATAGTAATTGTACAGTAACCGTAAGTTACTGTGTGGTAACGGTGAAGTAACTCTAAAGTAAAAAGACAGTAACTGTATAGTAACATCACAGTAACATAACAGTATAGTTAATGTACAGTAACTGTGCAGCAGTCATATTACGGTGACCGTACGTTACTGTACAGTAAAAATACCGTAACTGTACAGTAAGCTCGCAGTAATTTTACGGTAATACTATAGTAATTGTACAGTAACCTTAAGTTACTGTACGGTAACGGTGAAGTAACATTACTATAACTGTACAGTACCATCACAGTAACTGTACGATAACAGTACAGTTAATGTACAGTAACTGTGTAGTGGTCATATTACGGTGACCGTACGTTACTATACAGTAAAAATACCGTAACTGTACAGTAAGATCGCAGTAATTTTACGGTAATACTATAGTAATTGTACAGTAACCATAAGTTACTGTACGATAACGGTGAAGTAACATTACAGTTACTGTACAGTACCATCACAGTAACTGTACGATAACAGTACAGTTAATGTACAGTAACTGTGTAGTAGTCATATTACGGTAACCGTACGTTACTGTGCAGTAAAAATACCGTAACTGTACAGTAAGATCGCAATAATTTTACGGTAATATTACAGTAATTGTACAGTAACCGTAAGTTACTGTACGGTAACGGGGAAGTAATATTGCAGTAACTTTACAGTACCATCACAGTAACTGTATAGTAGTCATATCGCGGTGACCGTTCGTTACTGTACAGTAAAGAGACCGTAACTGTATAGTAAGAGCACAGTAATTTTACGGTAATACTATAGTAATTATACAGTAACTGTAAGTTATTGTACGGTAACGGTGGAGTAACTCTAAAGTAACATTACGGTGGCCGTACTATCACTGTACAGGACAGTACGAGTACAGTGAATTTATGATAACCTTACAGTACTTTACGCTAACTTTACAGTTACTGTAACAAGATATCATTCTGCTTGTGAAATTTTCTTTCACCCGGAATAATTCAGTCGTGATGTCGATTATATTTTGTCGGATATTTTCGGAACCCGACACCGTTTATTATTTAAAAAAAAAAAAAAAAAAAATCGTTATTAACATCCACGTATAATTATTTCACTAACAGCATGGGGACAATCTTCGTGAAAAAACTTCGTGCGATAAGACGAAAAATTCTCATAACCCGAGCCACGTTTCATCGTCGTTATCGAGCTCACTCGCTTCAACGAGCAACGACGATACGACACTGACGAAAAGTTCCATTCGTGATACGAAATTTTCCATCGATACTACGAAAGCGTCTCGCAAATTTTCCAATCTGCGTAAAACAATGTCCGACGACAAGTCAATGCGAGAAAGCAATTTTTCGTACAAACTCGAGCGTCTGAGATCCGTTTCATTGCCCCATGCGAATTCGCAGGTCATAACGAAATCCGATAATCCAGGAATGAGACAGTTTAACGTTGTTAAAAATGAGGCAATTGATAATAAAAATGACTTGAGCTCACCCCTGTGGGACAGCCTGAGACCGAGGACGGGTCTTCCTCATCAGTATCAAGGTACAGAGGAGAGATGAGAGACGTAAACAAAAAAACAAAAAAAAAACAATCGTCATTTCAATAACGAAGAGAAAATTTGAGATTAAAAAAAAAAATCTAAGCGTTTCTTTCGACCAACCTGTTTCTCTACGTGGGCTTCTGTCGATCGCTTCCTTCGTCTCGAGTGTTGTTCAAACGCCTCTGTGTTTTCCATCGTACCGAATTTTTCCATCTTTCCCACCTCTGGAACAATAAACAAACTCTTGGACTGAAAAAAAAAATTACCCCAATCACACTTTTCTTTGAGATTATGACTTTAATGGACTTAATGGCTTTAATGTAAAAAAAAAGGTGAATAGGAAAAAAAAAATATTAACACTCATAGTGTTTATGGTCATTTTTATTTATAGCGGTGGTTGTTGCTTTTGTGACTGCGTCGAAATGAAAAAAATGAATTTCTTCGATTAAAGTAGAAATTACGTGGGTTTTAAGGAAAACTATTTTAGGCGATTAAAAATGAATTTTGGAAAAAAATTTCAAAGAGAAAATGGTGCGCCTGGACGAAAGAGGATTGACTGGTAAAAAAAAAGAACTTTTTTTCTGCAGTTTTTTCAATATCAGTGTTTCAATAATTGTTCAATCTTGACGAATAATGGCTTATTTTGTCGGTTGAAAGAGCCTCTGCGAATTCACTAGAAGAAATTTGTGACAATATTCATTTTTTCATAAATTGCATTTGCTCGTTCTGGAATCGAATAAAAAATGACAGAACTAGACTATATAGACTATTTCAACATAGACTATTTTTCAACGAAAAAAAAAAAGAAAAAAATGAGCCAAGAGTCATCAAAATTGAACGGTTTTTATGGATTTGGCATAATTAGTTCAGTTTATCTCGTGATCCAAACGACGAGTGAAAAATTTCATTCGATTAATGCATAGAATATTCTTCATCGAACGAAATGAGCAGTCGGTCATCAAAATCGGACAATTTTTACGGATTTTACATAGAAAAAATGGCACCAACAAATTTGAAAAAAAAAAAAAATCTTTATAAAAATTGTTCAATATTATCGATCATTATTATTATTTTTTTTTATCGTTTTCAAGCTAGAAATTCTTCCATCCAGATCCACCTCATTAGCAGTATCATTATTTTTCACGAGCACTTGTGCAAACAATTTTTTTTAATCTGACGTTTATCGATCGATCTTAAGTTTCCTTTTTTTTTTCGTTATAAAACTTTGAACTAGATACATTCATTTTTATCGCTGTATAATTATTCTACTAAAAATTCTAACACGCTTTCATCGAAATGGCCTAGCTGCAAAAAATTGTGCATTATATATAATATCTATTATCCATACACATAGAATATTAAATAATTATCAAAACATAGACTGATCGTTGAATCGTGAAATTTGCTCAAATTTCGCGATTCGCTGAAATTCATACTTGTGTTTTTTTTTTTTAACATATTTGTAACTCTAGTCTATGGGAACTACCTAACAATGTCTCAGTCGCTGCGTGTTTTCTATAATAATCGTCACGTCGATCTCTCTCTCATGAATGTTAACGTATAAAAAAAAAAACTATGTAATTGAAATATTGTATTCGAATGAAAAAAAAAAATATATATATATATCAAGGTTGCTCAACACCGATGCGAGACAGGAAACCTGGCAGCCAGCGGCAGGAGAACGAACAAAATGAAAAACAGCAGCGGCAGAAGGCACACATCGTCGGTACCAACTCTCGTCACCCATACCGCCTCACCCCGGAACCCTCAGCTCTCTCCGTTGCAGGTTTTTGTTTTTCATTTTGTTTTATTTAATTTTTTTCATTTCGTTTTTTTTTTTTTTTTTTTCTATCACACACGTTATAGAAATTAATTTTTATTGTCTCTTCGAATTACACAGAGCTGATGAGGTCTCCATCAGTGAGGTGGGCAGGCGGAATTTGCAAAAGCCCAACGTCCAGCCCAACACCGTTGTACCAAAATTCTCTCTACCCCCCACTCGCCGCAGTGGGCATGGTCGCTGAGAGGAAAAAGAGATTCGAGCTCCGAACAACATTTTGTCTCGATCGGTGTTGAAAAAACAAAAAAAAAAACAACAACGAAAGAGAGAAAGATGACTTATCCTTGAAAAAAAAAAAAAAAAATAATCATTTTTCCTTCTGCCTTTCACCAAATTGGAGGGAAAAAAAAAAAAAAAAAACCTCCACGATGCTACTGAACATATATTTTCTTCGACTCAAAAGTTTGTACCCCAAAGCTGCGCGCCGGATGATAGACGATTGCGAACGAAAAAAAATTCCTCCGCAGGCAAATTTTCTTGAATCCTTCGGTTCTTTTTTTTTCCCCTCCGAAGGACGAATTTTATTTCGTGAAAAAATTTTCTCAATGCTCCGAGATACTCGAATCTATAAAATTTTGCTGAAATGCACGCGGAGCACGAACGGAGAAATAGATTTTGTGCCAAAGTATTTCTTTTTCCCTTTGTCTTCTCTTCCAGGTTTATCTTGAGAGCAGTCTCAAAAGACGGTAAAAAAAAGCTTGAATCGATATTATCTTTTATTTTTCTTCTCCCGCTTGAGCAAAGCGAAGTTAGGACCTTTTTATCGTTTGCTATTTATCGTTATGTGTGTGTGTGTGTGTACGTGTTTGTACAGGTGCGAACGAAAAATGACTGCGGAGCACCTAGGTATCGTTTGATTATTGAATATTCGAATTATGTTCTTTCGGATTCCTCTTTTTTGTTTTTTTTTTTTGTTTTCCAATAATGTAAAAAAATGTGTTTTTTTTTTCTTTTAATACAAAATTACGTAATCATTCGAATGTTTATAATGTATAGTTTGAAGTTTGCGTCTAAGAGAAAGGGAGCCGGGATAGAAGGCGTTGATAAATTTTCATTAGCCCCGAATGTTTAATCCCTCCCCAATTATTGATTGTTTATACAGTTATATATATATATATATATATCATAAACGGTTTATTCTACATTATATATATATATATATCACGAATTCGTTCCAGTGATTAATAATTCTTTATCTATTATGTAGAGTAATTGCTCAGGATTGTTTAACATTTATAATATATTATTATTATGATTATTGTATTTGTATGATAATTTATATAACACGTTTGAAATAAAAAAAAAAAGTTCGTAACCATTAAAAAAAAACGTTTCTCGAATCGATAGAAATTCATGGACCAAGTCTCGTTAAAAATCGACGCCACGAACCTTTTTTTTTCCCCAATCAACACTTTGAACGCTTATCTGCGTTCAGTTTTCGTTTTTTTTTATTATTGGAAAGATAAAAAGATATATATATGACGTCAGAACACAAATATTTGAAACAACTGTTGGAATTCTAGTGGGATAAAAAATGTATCTATAAATTCAGCCTAAAAATTGGAAAATCGAAGTTTATGCTTTTGATACTTCACAAAATGTACTTTCAAATTCTTATTTTTGCTGTGGTATGGGCTTTTAGCTCGTTTTTCGTCCGAATCAACTCTCTTTTGATACTCGAAGAGTCCTAAAATTCCAAATATACGGGCTCTCTGGTCTTTCTCGATGCTTTGCCACTCTGGAGATTAAAAAAACTGAAGCCCCATCGTGATCGACTATTTTAGCAATAAAATTGCTGTGGAAAGCCATAAAAATCTGATAACACGTAAAAGCGTAGTCGTCGAAATTTATCATAACTGTGACAATGTCTATTAGATGAATTGGATTTTTTTTTTTCTTTAATTATCCAACAGTTTCACGCCGAATTCGTCGATGTGGAAACAAAATGGTAAAAATAAATGTTTTTTTTTTTTCATTTTTCAACAAAATCGGTCGATTTGAGATTTTCCGGTATCTTTGATCTATTTCGCACGCTAATCAACGAAAGGTACGTCCAAAATTATCAACTTTGCTGCCTCACGGGAAGCAAAATAGGAAGCTTTTTGTTTTCATTTAGAAAAATATTTTTCGAGATTTTCATGACGGAGCGCGCCAAAAATATTACGAATCGTTCGAGAATCACATTTAGAATAAGTGCCCAAATTTTGCCGAAACGTTAATTAGCTGGAAACTAATTAACCTAAATAGCTTAGCAGCAAACTAACCTGGATTAGCTAGCCTTCGATAAAATATCGTGAAATTTTTTTTTTTTTTCTCGTTATTCCGGGCGCTAGTTCCAAGTAATTTAGCTATAGTTAGTTGGTTCATTAAATAATTGATTAGTCGTTCAATTAACTAACTAATTAACGAACCAAATACTTTACTAGCCACTAACCAGTCACTTTCCTTTTCTCACTAGTTAATTAGCTATCCAACTAATTAATTAGCCATCCACTTTCAGTTTTTTTTTTTCTTAAGTTGGTTTCATTTTTCGTAATTCTGGCAAAAAGTAAATTCTGGAAAAATTCCAGAGAATTTTCCAAATTCCCTGACTTTTCGCTGATTATTCCAGGAGGAAATAAATTCACTGAGTTTTCCCGGTTTTTTTCTGTTTTTCAAAATGCGTAAAAACCATGAATATCCAATGAATTATAAAAAAAAAGGTTGAATCGTTTTTTCTTGTCCGATGCTAGCCGACAATTTTTCCGACCCATAAAATTCAGCAGTTTGCAGTTTCGTCAGTCACGAATTCTCGAATCTATACTAAAATATTTTAATACCGATTTTGTTCGCAAACAATTTATTTTATCGTTTTTTTCAAAAATTTGTTACTCAAAAAGCTTTAAGCATCCCGTACTACCCGGCGACTTTCCCCTATATATTAGTCTAATTTTCTTTTATGGGTAAAGGAAATTTTTTTTAACACGAGACGTCACGTTTAAAGTGAAATAACATTTTTTGTGAATTCGTAATTATTTTATTTGCATTATAATGTCACGAGAAATTGGGCGTTGGAGAAAAAAAAAATTTCATAACTTATATAATACAATGAATAATTATAGTCTCTGCAGCGATACAGAAAATATTTCATTTTTAGGAGCATAATATATAAGAAGTGCTGAAATTTCGTAATAATTGTAATATTTTGTATATTTATATTTATATTATATTATAATTATTATAATATATATCAGATGTGTCTCGTGCAATTGTGCGTATAGATATTAAATATCACAATTAAAATTTTGCGTCCTTGCAAAAGCTTTTGGCCTCGAAGAACTTTTTGTTTCTTTTTTTTTTTTTTATATATTATTTTTTATAATGAATAAAAATTTGTTTCGGCTATGGCAGCACTCGTAGATTGGAGTAAGCGATTTCTCGCTACTTTCTCGGTCTACCGTTTCGTTGCATGAAACAACCCTTGAATGAATTCAATCTGACGTCAATCTCACCCTCCTCCAACTGAAAATAAAATTTTACAAAACATCAAAGACAATGTTTAAAAAAAAAAAAAACAAAAAAACAAAAAAAAAATCAAAAATTTTTTCTGCCTTTCGGCGAATTTTCGTAATCATCGACCGTGAACGATAAATTTTCTTTCACCTGATCAAACATATAAATTTGCTTATAACACGAGGGAGAGACGCACTCCCTTATGCAACGTGTCTTCGCCACTGTTCCGGCTCTCTGATGCTGCGACATCATTTTGCACGCTCCGCTCTCCTCGCAAGCTCGCTCGTACTCCCTGAACAATAATTCCTGCAAGTTAATCAATATCTCGTTACAAAAAAAAAAAAAAAAAAGATGCGTGTTTGTCGCACAGCCAGTGTGTGTGTGAAAAAAAAACCTAATCTCGAGATTTTTTTTTCAAAATTCCCGCTTCATTGGTGATCAGCAGGAAAAAAAATTACATACGCGAAGAGTCCCAGCGAGAAATCTAAGAAAAAGATGCTTTTTTGTTTGTATTAAAAAAAAAAAAAAAAGTGATTCTATCAAAAAGGCTGTAATTTTCGATCCCGATGAGATTGCGAATTCACAATATGTACTCGTTTTCTTCGTAATCTTTCAAGCCACATGATTCTATTCGTTTCGTTGGGCTAAAATTTTATTTAAATTCAATTATTGACAGATTTTTCAAGCTGCATCATCGATTTTGGCAATTCATTGGAAATCTTTCTTTATACGATTCGATATCGGGCAATCTTCAAAGAACTCTAACGCCAACGATATAATAATTGAGATGACGCGACGAATCTCGCGACATTTTTCCGAGTCTGCTTACAGCAGGCTTTTCAAAAAGCTTCCTTACATTTTGAAAAATTCAAAAAATTACATTTTTTTTTTTTCCCCCTCATTTTCTAGCAGATTTCCACTGACCACTGAAAAATAAAATCTACGAATAATCGTTCAATTATTTTCTTTAAAACGCACACACGCACAAAACTATTGATCACCGATTTTTTTCAAAAAAAAAAATCATTACAATTTCGAATTTTTGAAATATTATTTTTAAACAGCAGAGGCTCCTCGCATCTTTTTCAAACAGTATATAGGACTCTTCGTTCGAGGCTTTCGCGTCATGCGCCGTGGCAAAATTCACCGTTGCCTCACGAACACACCGGGAAAGTAAGAAAAATAAATATGACAAAATAAAAAAATAAAATAAATTAAAAAAAAAAAAAACGAAAACGGATAGGAAAAATGCAACTTTAGAAATTTTTATTATTCACTTACGTTTTTGCTCGTCTCCTTGTATGGATATTCCGGAAACGTAAAAGTCTTGGAGACCGATGAACATTGAACGTAAAATAGGTGAGACACGAGTAGATGAACGTGAAACGCGTGAGCTAACCAAGTCGCCATCTTGGACTAGCCCCGATGCGCGAAAACCACCCCCGAATAAGCTCCGAGTGATCAATAAATATAGTTTCTCATCGCGATACAATATGGCGCGATTATCGCGAGAGCTACCTTATCATCAATTTCGATTTTTGCATTCGTATTAATGTTTTTTTTTTTTTTTTTCTGTCACTCGAACTAGTAGATCTCGAGATTCGATATTCAAAATAAATAATAATAACAACAACAACTCAAAGAATAACAACATCCCAAACAAAAACAACAACAACATATCCCAAACGAAATAACATCAAAAACATTCCAAACAACAGCACCAAAAATCCAAACGACTAAAAATATGGGAAAAAAACATTTTACCAAGAGACATTTTATTTAAAATTTTTTTTTTCTCTGCAATAAACTATCATTGACATTTTTAATTTTTCAAAATTTGAAAAACAATTTTTTTTTCTTTAATTAAAAAAAAAATATATGAATTATTTTCGAGCCACTCTCTAACTGCGATAAAAGTACTTTTTTTTTTATTCCTAGATTCTATGGAAAAAGTTTCAGAATTTTAAACCTGGTCGAAATTTATTTTTACTCAAAAGTTATGGGAAAAAAAAAATTATTTTACGGGGTAAAACAAGTGACAAAAATCTGAATAAAACTACCTTTTTTTAACCAAAATATATGCCAAAAAAAAATTCGTCAACTGAATCCGAGAAGGTCAGGCCTATGACCAGGTCAATTGACGCTGAATGCCCCATATACATACACAGTGGAGAAAATTGAATACCCTGGTCCGGAATTCGTACCCCTTTCACTATTAGTAGTCCCGGGAGTTCTCTCAAACAACAACTGTTGTTCGACGAGTCCCGGCACGTGACAAAGTATCGCGAATTAATTCGCGAATCGTAGCGACCCAGCGTTTGTAGAGAAACGTCGAGGGTATATAATACGAGAGTTACGTTATTTTCCATCCGTGCGACAAATGTTTATTCGTTTTGCATGTGAATCGCAAAATTTGCGAGAACGGTATAAATTATCTTTTTGTTTTTGTCATATTTTTCGATGAATTCGAATAGCTTCGAGGTATTACAATTATTACGAGCTATTTTATGACGAGCTATATTATGGCATTATTCGAAAAGTCGAATATTTATTGAAAATGACTCTGTCAAAGTTTTAAATGATTATTCCGGACATTCAAGGTATAAAAAGCATCGAAAGTATTCAAGTGGTACTCAGAGGTTACTGGATATCAAACGAATTCGTTATACTTGAAGGAAACAAAGTCTTTGGAGTATTGAGAGTACTCAAAATATGTAAAATACTCCGGGTGTTCGAATCTATTCAATTGCTGAAAAATATTCCAAGTATTCTATGTACTATAGGTCTTTTAAGTATTCCAAACATTCTAAGCATGCCAAGTGCCCCAAACATTCCAAGTATTCTATAAGTATTCTAAGTGCTCCAAGTGCTCTAAGTATACCAAGCATTCCAAGCGTTCCAAGTACTCCAAGTGTTCCAAGTATCCCAACTAATCCAAGATTCTAAGAATCCCAAGTACTCCAAGTATTCCAAATATTCCAAGTATTCCAAGTCTTCTAAGTGTTCCAACTGTTCTGAGTATAATACAGTCGAATTTGGTTATAAGCAATCTGGTTATAAGCAATTTCCCCTCCAATTTTTTTTCGAGTCCGCTCAGCGCGGTCCCCCACCACAAGCCAATTGCTTATAAACAGCAGCATTGCGCATTTCACCGACTCACTCACACACATTAAGAACGCTACATTGATGCGCTGTAGTGGGGGAGCCAGATTTTACGACTCTTCGGCGTTTTTTTTTCCCCTACAGCCCCGAAGGATTGCTTATAACCAAATTCGACTGTAAATGTTCCAAGTGTACCGAATATTCCAAGTGTTCTAATCATTTTAAGAGATATAAGTAATAATAAGTAAGAGATAAGTAATAATGGTACTTGGAGTACTTCGATTACCTGGAATACTTGGAGCACTTTGATGTCGCGGATTACGTGGAACACTTAGATTATTTATACTACTAAAGGATTTTGGGTAGCTGGAGTAGTCGGAGCATTTTGAGTACTTAGAATGGTTAGGGTACTCGAAATGCTCAGGGTACCTCAGAATACAACATGGAGAAAATAGAGTACGGAGAGTACTTACAGTACTCAGTGTGATTGGCGGCATTTGGTGCATTTAAAATCGTTAATTTATTTCGATTACTCTAATTACTCAGGGTAATTTTACAGAATTCAGAGTAGTCGAGTTTATAATCTTCTTTGACTAGTCGCACCTATCGTTGCACCGGATATATGGAACATGAGTGACGAATTTTTTTCTGGGAAAACGTGCCAAACGCGATGAAATATGAAGTTTGAAAAAGAAAAGGAGACCAAGACACATGAGGAGTTTAGATTCAACGAGGCCCTTGAACCTCATTCATTTGTTTGGGTTCGCGCAAATCTATCCCCCTTTACCTTGCTTCCTCGCTTTTTTTTTCCTTCTCTTCTTCGTTTTTGCATGCTCTCAAGATAAAAAGCAAAAAGCCACCAAGCAGTGGCTTCCGTCTTTGGATCCTCTGGAATGAAACTAGGAAACCCCGTCCCCCTCGTCCCAACCCCCATCGCAAAAAAAAAAACCCGGTGGAAATAAAAACGACGACGACGACGACGACGACGAGACCCGCGAGGTCTCATCACAAAGGATTCCAACGCGCTCTCGTCTATTTTTCCTCGTGGTGGAACCGAGGAAAGTCGATGCATAAAAAAAATAAAAATTCCTCAAACTCGTTTCTGGTCTTCCCTCGTTATAACGGATTTTTTTTTTCCAGCTTCGCTCTTAATTTGTATTCTGTTAATTGCGTGGTTGTACAAATTACAAGGATGATGTATAATATTGCACTATCTTTATTTTTCGTCAATTAAAATTTTGTTTTTGTTTTCGTAAGAAAAAAAAGAGAAGCGAGAAATGTTACGACAGTTTGCCAATTAAGCGTTACAAAGTACAGATACAATTACTCCATGCAATTGTAATTAAAATATAAATTATAATTACTTCAAACAATGGTAATTAGCCAAAAAACAAAATTACAGTCACTCCGAGCGATTATAATCGACTCAAAAAAATTGCAATTACTCTAAGCAATTGTAACCAGTGAATAAAAATATTATAAATACCCCAATCAATTGTAATCAACTACACTGGGAATCGCTTAACTCTCCGCTTTAGGGCGGATAGGAGAGGAATTCGGGCAGTTAACCGTCTCCCTCACGCTGTCGCAGAGCGCTCGAAGGCTGTGCTCAGGGGAGGGGCGTGAGCTCGTGTCAGGACAGTTTCGCAACAGAGTGGGGGGGGGGGGGGCGACATTAGTGAGTGTGACAGTCCGTGTGGCGGAGAAAGAGCTGAAGGGGACAGTTAAACGGCCGACAGTTAAGCGATTTCCAGTGTAACAAAAATTATACTGACTCCAATTATAGCCTAGAAATAATTTTCATTCATTGGCCCCTCGCAAACACAACACTATAACCTAAAAGACGACTGTTACTAGATTGATATTATGGGGGAAAAAAATCAATATTCGTTATATTAACTCCATAATATCAAGTCAGGATATAACGAAGCGTTATAGACTCTCTTATCAACCCGGATAGCCAAATGGCATCGAAAAAAAGGCAAAAAGACATCATGCACCTGCAGGCTAATGTTCCAATTCAGGCACATTTTTACAGTAGTAGAGTGAATATGTGATAAAAAAAAAATTCAGATTTTTCTGTCCATTTTGCTCTACCTGATGGTGAAACTCCTTGAGGTATTCCTTCCGCTGAAGGCATGCATGGAACAGGTGAGTCGGACCGCTTACGGGCTATAGGCCTCTTGGATAACATACATGGTCAGTGAAATGAGATTATGTGGCGTGTACATACATGCATGGAAAAAGTGACCCTGTAACGCCTTGAAACTCCGCTAAGGAGCGCTGACAGCCGTATATGTACACGGGTTTCACACATACACTAATAACATGAATTTATGTTATCCGAGAGCCCTATACACGTGTATTTCTTCAGTAAATATTTCATGAAAACTCTATAAAACATCCCCTGACCCCCTGTCTTTAACGTCGTTACGGATTCTTAAGAATTTTTCACACACGCAGGGCAGTTTGTATCGGACATGTATATGGATTATTCGGTATATGATTTTAATAAATCATGGAAATGTGGCCAGCACATCATCTCCATAATAAAGTGCCCTATAAAATTTAACGATTTTCAAACTCATAATTTTTGGATAAATGTTCGGTAACTTGACTTGATATTTTTCAAGTATGTTGGGACGTATTTATACTGTATTGTACATAAAAATCAGTTGATCGTAGGGTATTTGGGTTCGTGCAAGGAATATTACCTTCGAACGACATCATATAGATCAATCGATATATAGATATATACATATTAACCTTCGAATGACATATATAGATCAACTTGGATTCTTCGACGCACGTGTCTTTTTATCTATTCAATGAGTCTGACTAATGAAATAGCAAAGCGACGTGGAAATTAATATTCACCACTTGTTCAAACGGTGAACGATATAAGAATTTTTTGTTCGATTGGGCTTGAAGGGGGTATAAAAGCCGAAAAATTTTGGGCAATTCGACACAGAGTAGCTTCGACGAAGAGCGCGAGAGCAGTCGAACAATTATTGGTTCAGTATCGTACTGAGATAATTATACAATGATGGAGCGACAACGATCGACTTTGGCCATTTCGTTTCTCGTTTTCTCGATCCTCGGAACTTATTGTGCCCGAGGACTCGATCTTGGCCGATTATCCGGAATCCTCGAGACAGACGAGAATCCAGCGAACGACAAAAGTTTTGAGGTAAGTCAGGCTCGTTGGTCTTGCGATAATTTGTTATCATTTTATTTCAATAATAATGATCATATATGCGGAATTTTTTCAATACAACAATGCACGTATTTTACCGCATATTGGCACTTGAGAATAATACTGGATTCTTAAAAATGTAAGATAAACACATTTTTTGCGCATTTGCATCATTGTAAAGAATTTTATTTTTTTATTTTTAAGAATTATACACAGCCGTCCGGCGAGATTCCCGAGTCGAATAAGGAAAATTCGGACGAAATGGTGGCCCGGTTCAAGCCCAGATCATTATGGAAGAGATCGGGTCGAAATGGGGCTGGGATGAGCAGAATGCCGAACGCGGCTACGACAGTTCCGGCGAGACAGGCGCAAAAGACGCAAAATTTGATAGGGCAGAAGAACAGGCTGAATGAAGAGCGCACTAAGTTGTTGAAAACATCGGAAAACGCCGGGGGCACTAAGGTGTTTAAAACATCGGAAAACGCCGGGGGCACTAAGGTGTTGAAAACATCGGTAAACGCCGGGGCAGCGCAGCCGGTCAGAGGACCACGACGAGGCAAGAGGCCAAATAAAAGGCCAGATGTTCAAGAGAGGGCTGCAAATTTGAGGGCATCGGAGGCCAAGCTGAAGGCTGACAAAGTGAGGAAGCAGATGGAATGGAACCAGTTGGTTGGAAGGGAGGCAGGGCGGGAGGTTGACAGGGCGGTAAAAAAAGCCTCAAAAGATAGAGGACAGTAATCCAAAAAATCATGATTTAAAGTCTTGTGACGCATTTTGGAAATGATTATTTCGAATAAAATATCGCGTAAAAATGGTTCTACTTTCTTCCACGACCACCCTAGTTCTCCTATACATAGCTCCATGAATTTGTCTTAACCGAATGCCTTTTCATGACGCAAATCGACGATCTAAGAGACTAAGCTTGCCTCTCGCTATATTAGTGAGTTACCTTTCGATACCTTGTTATATTACAGTACCTGGTTCGTTGAGTAATCGATTAACTAATTAATTAGCTAGCGACCAACTTACTACTCGGCGAGTCACTATAATTGACTGACTAATAAGCCAGTTTGCTGGCCACTAACTAACGCAGTTGCTTGTTTACTTAGTACGTTATCCAATCAACTAGCTAACTAATTAATTAACTTGCGACCAACTCACTACCTAGCTAGTCACTGAATAACTGAACAAGAAGTTAATCGGCTGACTACTAACCATCGTAATTGTTCGGCTAGTTAATTAGTTAGTTAGCTCGTTAATTAACAAACTAATTAGCTAGTGAGCTAGACACAAACTAGCTCTCCAGTTAGATCATTAACCAAGTAACCAGCCCATCAGCTAGTTGGCCACCTAATAATTAACTTAGAAAATTAGTATATATATATTTTATTTAAAATTATTTTTCTTCAAAATATAACGCAACCTAAACGAGACTCTCGCGGCATTAAAGTGTTGCGCTTGCGGTTTCTCGTGATTGGTAGGACGTCTGGCATTGTGCGAAATATCAGGCACCAGGAATCGGGGGAAAAAGAGCTAAGAGCTTTGACTATATACCTATTCAACTCCTGAGCTACTGCTATCCCAAGCCTGCGTAGAACCATATGCCCCAACATGTGACGCGACCCCACGAGGTAATAGCGGTTCTGTGAATTACGCAACCGGCGCGAATCTGTTTTCATTCGAAAACGTAAGATATAACGTATATATGGAGTTTATAGGGTACGAAGTATTGTTAAACAATTTTTTTTTTTAATCATGTTTTTTTTAATCTTTTTTTTTAAATCACGCCCAATTTTTTCGGAGATTCTCAACACGAGAATAAACAAACTGTAAGAGTTCAAGCCAAATCGCGAACGCGTTATTCGAGAAAAAAAAAAAAAATATTATACCTTTGTTAGATGAAAATATACCATGAAACGATGTAAAAGGATTGCACGAAAAATGTTATTAGAAAGCTCGTCGAGAATGCTAAATTTTATGTTTGCTATGATTTTTATTGTCCTGGCCGTAGTTTTCGGGTAAAAAAATGAACGATTGTTTTTTTCAAATCATTTTTGGCGGCTAGAAATGTATGCGATAAAAAAAATCCGTAAGATATTATGAATGAATCTTTCGTGTGATAATACCAGCATATCTTGAAAAATTTCGAGCCAAAGGTATATATAGGGATATGGCTGATCAGCTGCTTTCTATATCGAGGGCTTAGAACCAGAAAGGCGTAACCCACAAAAAACGGACTATACTGCCATAAGGGCGTATCCCCAACTTTAACACGGAAGTTCCATAAGAGCAAAATTAATCAGCCTACAGCCAGAAGGGCGTAAGCCCACACTACAATACTGCCAGAAAGGCGTAAGCCACGAAAAAAAAAAAAAGTGGCTTACGCCCGTCTGGCAGATCATTCATCATTTTTTCCCGGATTTAAATCGCCTGATTACAGCCAGACGGGCGTAACCCTCTTTTTTTTATTTTTCGTGGCTTACGCCTTTCTGGCGGATAACCGGTCAATTTTTTCCGGATTTCGATCGTCTACTTACTGCCAGAAGGGCGTTACCCCAAAAAAATTGAAAACTTGATGTGTGTAAGATGCTGGCCAGTTTTCCATCTTTCTGGCCAGTTGATGGCCAGTAAACTGTCGAGTTCCAGACTAGGTGTGTAACGCAAATCTGTTCAGTGCCAGTCTTGGCAGGCTGACGAGTTGCTGGTCAGCAAAACTCGGTAGTTGCTGGTCAGGAAACTATTCGCTATTTGCTAATATTTTTTTATGCGAAATCTAAACAAAAACGAAATATACCATTTTCAAAATGGTTGCATGCGCATATTTAGTCGTTGCTATAATTTTTCAAAATAAAAATTTTTTTTTTAATTTCAAATTTTAAAAATTTGTCAAAATTTTCAAAATTTTTAAAATTTTTCAAAATTTTCAAAATTTTCAATATTTTCAAATTTTTCAAATTTTTCAAAATTTTCAAAATTTTCAAATTTTTTAAATTTTCCAAAATTTGAAAATTTTGAAAATTTTGAAAAATTTGAAAAATTTGAAAATATTGAAAATTTTTAAAATTTTGAAAAATTTGAAAATATTGAAAATTTTGAAAATTTTGAAAAATTTTAAAAATTTTGAAAATTTTGACAAATTTTTAAAATTTGAAATTAAAAAAAAAATTTTTATTTTGAAAAATTATAGCAACGACTAAATATGCGCATGCAACCATTTTGAAAATGGTATATTTCGTTTTTGTTTAGATTTCGCATAAAAAAATATTAGCAAATAGCGAATAGTTTCCTGACCAGCAACTACCGAGTTTTGCTGACCAGCAACTCGTCAGCCTGCCAAGACTGGCACTGAACAGATTTGCGTTACACACCTAGTCTGGAACTCGACAGTTTACTGGCCATCAACTGGCCAGAAAGATGGAAAACTGGCCAGCATCTTACACACATCAAGTTTTCAATTTTTTTGGGGTAACGCCCTTCTGGCAGTAAGTAGACGATCGAAATCCGGAAAAAATTGACCGGTTATCCGCCAGAAAGGCGTAAGCCACGAAAAATAAAAAAAAGAGGGTTACGCCCGTCTGGCTGTAATCAGGCGATTTAAATCCGGGAAAAAATGATGAATGATCTGCCAGACGGGCGTAAGCCACTTTTTTTTTTTTTTCGTGGCTTACGCCTTTCTGGCAGTATTGTAGTGGGCTTATGCCCTTCTGGCTGTAGGCTGATTAATTTTGCTCTTATGGAACTTCCGTGTTAAAGTTGGGGATACGCCCTTATGGCAGTAAGGTAATGAAAAGTCGAAAAACAGTGGGTTACGCCCTTTTGGTCCTAAGCCCTCGATATGAACAGGAAAGCCGCTATCGCGACTCTTGAGTATGAGTATTTTTGACGGAATAAAATTATATCGGCGCGAGTAGTGAGTCAAGTTGATGATAAATTACATGAGGCGCGATTGTATTTTCCATGTATCAGTCATTTGTAACAAACAACAAAGAAAAAACATAATAACCTAAAAGAAGACTGCAATTGGAATAGATTTTATGAAAAGGAAAAAAAAATATTCGCGTTTTCCTAAAATTACACGTGTCGTTATAATGGAAAATTCTATCATGAGAATTATACGTGAGGATTCCGAATGAGTCATCGACGAGCCTCCACCTGTACAGTTGGTGAACACAAAAGGCGAAATTTTTTTTTTTTCCTCTCCGTAATATCGAGATCGGGATATAACGAGGAGTTATATCCCATCTCTTATATCCCTCTTATCAAGCTGCCATCTGACAAACATTATTTTTCACGACATTAATATTGATCCGTACTTATTCGCGTGAAACTCTCGTGATCGTCGTTTTTGGATAGCGATATGATTTTTAAAAAGATTAACATACGATCGAATATAGGTTGACTTTTAGATTTCCGCTATTATATGTAATATTTTATCTACCTCGTGAGCCTGTCTGACATGAAAGCGAGGCAACGCTGTAATCAAGGGAGTTTTCTACTTTGTTGGACGAAAAAATCTTCGATTTTTCACCAATTTTTTATGCGAAAAATATCAAATATAGATCGTTGATATTTGGTATGTTTACTAACGCGGTCTTTGTGGAACATGATAATATATTTTAAAGTTTGACTGGACATGGGTGATTCGAAGCAAAAAAAATCAAACAAATTTTTACTCTGTACAAACGAAATTTTTTTGGCCCAATAAAGTAGAAGCCTCCCTTAAGGGGGGCGCTCCCTATAGAACGCCAAATCTTAATCGATTTTCATGATTTTTTTTTTTTTTTTAGGATAAGGAATGTATATGTCTTTTCGGGGTCATATAGGTACTTTTTATTACATAATTTTAGTTTTCAAAACGATTTTTGTTGCTTAAAAAAAAGTGAAAAATCACTCCGGCACCTCGTAGGATTATCTGAAACAGTCTGCGCAAAAAAAATTGTTTGGCCTATACATATGTGGTCACTTGAAGAACCAATAATATTGAAAAAATAATGACAATCGGCTAAAGGGGAGCGCCTTGGAACAAAAAAATTTATCTTTTCGGAAAATTTTTCAAACTCTGACCCTCCCCAAAACACGTGTATTTTGATAATTTTCAGACGATCTTATTAGGTTCATCAATTGGACATAAGTATCATGAAAACGTGTGCCAAATATGAGCTCGATCGGTCAAATAGTTTTTCAGTAATCGTGCATACCGATTTTCAACTCACTGAAAAAAAAAGCTTCACGGCGACTGGTTATATCCCCGCCATTTTTCACTTTTTTTTAACAACAAAAATCGTTCTAAAAACTAGAATTATGTAATAAAAAGTACCTATGACTCTGAAAAGATATATACATTTCTTGTTCTCAAAAAAAAAAATCATGAAAATCAACTAAGATTTAGCGTTCTTCAGGGAGTGCCCGCCCCTCTTAACATTGACACTTGTACAAACGGCAGGTGTTGCGTACGGCCTAGCACACAAGTTCCGGAGAAAGGAATTTTTCCGCTAATTTTGGGCTCGGAAATGGGGTATAAAAGCCGAAAAATTTTGGGCAATCCGACACAAAGTAGCTCACAGAAGAGCCCGAGAGCAGTCGAAAGATTATTGGTTCATAGTCGTACTGAGGTATAATTCAATTATGGAGGGACAACGATCAACGTTCGCCATTTCGTTTCTCGTTTTCTCAATCCTCGGAGTTTATTGTGCCCGAGGACTCGATCTTGGCCGATCATCCGGGAGCCTCGAGACAGACGAGAATCCATCGAACAACAAAAATTTTGAGGTCAGTCGGGTTCGTTGGTCTTGGTAAAAATTCATATTCATTGGAGATAAAAAATAAAAAAATATTCAGAAGTAATAATAATAAAAATTTTATGCATGTATCATTGGAGATTTGTGCTTCGCGTTCACGCAGAAAATCAACATTCACACAGGAGACATCTTGTCACTTTTTTTTTCCTCTCTGCACTAATTATTTGTAGGCTAATAATTTCTTATTATTTTATTTCAATAAAAGCGATAATTTATACGGCATTTGTTCTGGAGACCCTCAAATCGTATACACGTACCGAACTTTTTTTTACCTTGTTCTGTCACGCGTCCCACAACGATAACTATATCGGTCTCAGCCTGTTTTGCACAAAGCAGCGCGCGCATTCACACTCAACGCAGCCAATGTTTGGTTGCAAAATTCAATTCGATAAAAAATTTTAAATAATAAAATGACGGTTAAAAATCGGTTAAATTGAAAATACGTTCCATGCGATTGACTATTGTACAATAATTATAATGTAAATATTTCACCGCATATTGCACTTGAGAATAATACTGGATTCTTAAAAACGTGTAGAAAAAAAAAAATATCTTTTGCATTTGGATCATTGTAAAGAATTTTATTTTGAATTTTTGCGAATTATGAATTATATACAGCCGTCCGGCGAGATTCCCGAGTCGAATAAGGAAAATTCGGACCAAGTGGTGGCCCTTGAGCGCAGATCGTTATGGAAGAGATCGGGTCGTAATAATCCTGGGACAAGCAAAATGCCGCCTAGGGCTATGACAACTCCGATGACAGAGGCACAGAAGGCGCAGCTGTGGAAAGAGAATAAGGCGAGGCTGGATCAAGCCCGTGCTATGAAAAGATCGAAAGACGCCAGCAGGGCAGCTCAGCAAGTTAGGGGAAGGCAACGAGTTTTTAAGGTACGAAAACAAATGCCAGATTATGCACAGAGGGTTGCAAATTTGAGGGAATCGGAGGCCAAGGCGAAGGCTGACGCAGAGAGGAAACAGAACGAGTCGATTGCAAGGGATGCAGCGCGGCAGGTTGACTGGGCGGTACAAGAAGCCTTAAAAAATAGAAGACAGTAATCCAAAAACTCATGATACAAAGTTTTGTGACGCATTTTGGAAATTATTATTTCGAATAAAATATCGCATAAAAACGGTTCTACTTTCTTCCACGACCACCTAGCTCTCCTATACACAGTCCCATGAATTTGTCTTAACCGAATGCCTTTTCATGACGCAAATCGACGTTCTAAGAGGCTTGGTTTGCCTCTCACTATATTAGTGAGTTACCATTCGATACCTTGTTATATTACAGTATCTGGTTCGTTGAGTAATCGATTAACTAATTAATTAGCTAGCGACAAACTTACTACTCGGCTAGTCACTATAATTGACTGACTAATAAGCCAGTTTGCTGGCCACTAACTAACGCAGTTGCTTGTTTACTTAGTACGTTATCCAATCAACTAGGTAACTAATTAATTAACTTGCGACCAACTCACTATCCAGCTAGTCACTAAATAACCGAACAACAAGTTAATCGCGGCTGACTACTGTAACCAGCGTAGTCGGTTGGTTAGTGAAGGTGTTCCTTGTACGAACCCGTATATTGTATAATTAACTGATTTTCGTCTACAGTGTAGAGTGAAAACACATGCCAACATACTTGAAAAATTTCAATCCAAGTTACCGAACATTTATTCAAAAATTATAAGTTTGAAAATCGTTAAATTTATATGGCACTTTATAAAAATGACACGCTGGCCACATTTCTATCGAATAAAGTATATATACCGAATAATTCAAGATGTCTGATACAAACTGCCCGACGCATTTTACAAATTCTTAAGAATCCGTAACGACGATAAACGCAGGGAGTCACCGGATGTTTAAGGTGGTTCTCCCCTGATTAATGACGAAACACGTAGCCCTTGAGCGGTTCGACTCTCTCTTGTTTCATGCATGCCTCCCGCTTACCACGCGCTTCACCGCGCCCATCCACACCATCTTCAGCAGAAAGGTTCACCTTATCTAGTTCGTTATACTTCGTTAACTAACTAATTGGCCAGTGAGCTTGCCATAAACTAGCCCTTAGTTAGATCATTAACTAAGTAACCAGCCTACTAGGTGGTTAGGTGACTACTAATTAACTTAGAAGATTAGTATTTATACATTATTAAAAATGATTTTTCTTCAGAAATATAACGCACCCTACACACGAGACTCTCAGTATTAAAGTCGTCTTCTCGCTGTATCACCTTGATCGGTGCGATGCCCGGCATTGTGCCAAAAATCAGGCACCAGGAATCGGAGGAAAAAATCTAAGAGAGAGAGAGAGAGAGGTGCAAGTACACAGTACATTTGATTTGCGTTGCATCCGCATGCGAAAACTCAATGAGTGGCGAAACGCGCAACAAAAGCGAAATTGTAGAAAAAGTAGATGTGAAAAAATTGTGAGAATAATCGAATTCTATGTATAGAAGGACAGAAATAATAGCGAGGAAAACGCCAGAAACAAAAGGAAAAAGAAGGAAGTACTTACAGTAAGAGTACAGTAGCTCTGTATCCCAAAAAACATCAGAAATGGCGTGAAAAAAAAAAAAAAAAAATTCGATAGAAGTACATTTACCTGCGTCGTTTTGTCCATCCTCACAAAAAGTTTTCAAACAGATTCAAATCATCCAACGCCACAGATCGTCAAGTACATATGGCATTGTTTCTTTTTTTTTTTCAATTAAAATTTTTTTTTTTTATTATTAAACTTTGTGAAAATCTATATTTCATAGATAAATAAGAGTCATTGCTCATGATGGGAAATTTACTGCTCGAAGAATTTGCAGCAAAAAAAATTCTGCAAAAGAAAACATTTGAACGAAGTATTTGACGAGTTATGTAAAGTGTCTGTATGACACAATTCATAATCGATGTACTATATCCGTCACAAAATCGCCAAGTACTTCGTTCGAAGTTTTATTTTTTTTCTTGGTGCACCATATTCATCAGGAAGTACAAGTTAGAGGCTTATTATACATTGAATTGGGGTTCGTGGGGTAGCTGATGGTGGTTCAGCACTGGCAGTACTCGATGGACTGTAAAGCACTCTGTAAAGGCTCCAGACAGGCAAAACTCGGCAGAGGGCTCAGCGGAAGACGGGGATGATAGAGCTGACTGAATGAATGGAAAAGCTGCTACCGCGACTCTTGTTAATGATATTTTAACGGCATGAAATATTATCAGTGCAAGTAGTGAAGTTGATGATGAATTACGTGAGACGCGATTATATTTTCCATGTATCGGTCACTTGTAACCTAATAGAACCCATAATAACCTAAAAGAAGAGTGTCACTGGGATAGATTTTATGGGGGTAAAAAAAAAAACAAGATTTAAATTTTCATAAAATGACATGGTTCGTAAATAAATGGGAATAAATATGGCTCGAGAATTGTACGTAAGGATCCGAATGAGTCATCAACGAGCCTCCACGTGTACAGTTGGTGAGCACAATAGGCGAAATTTTTTTTTCTCTCCGTAATATCGAGTTGGGATATAACGAGGCGTTGATCCGCTTATCAAGCTGCCATCTGACAAACATTATATTTCATGACTTTAATATTGATTCGTAATGATCCACGTGAAACTCGCGTGATTGTCGTCTTTTGATGGCGATACGATTTTGAAAAAGGACCATAACTTAACTTTCAGAACTCCGCTATTATATATGTATATATCTTTTATCTATTTCGTGAGCCTGTGTGACATAAAAGCGAGGTAACGGGGTAATTAATATTCACACTTGTACAAGCGGTAGGTGTTTGTATACGGCCTGGTACACGAGTATAACGAAGATAAGAATTCTTTGCGCAAATTGGGCACGAAAATGGGGCATAAAAACCGAAATAATTTGGGCAATTCGACACAGATTAGCTCAAAGAAGAGCCCGATAGCAGTCAAAGGATTTAACTGGTTCATACTCGGTACTGAGATCATTCAACAATGGAGGGACAACGATCAACGTTCGCAATTTCGTTTCTCGTTTTCTCAATCCTCGGAATTTATTGTGCCCGAGGACTCGATCTGCTTGGCCGATCATCCGAGAGCCTCGAGACAGACGAGAATCCATCGAGCAACGAAAATTTTGTGGTTAGTCAGGCTCGTTGGTCTTCGAAAAAATCATATACTATGTAAATATAATTGGAGATAAGAAAATATATAAAAGTAATAATAATTTTATATATTTATGTATATGTACAATTCGAAATTTGTACTCCGCGTTCACGTGAACACCAAAACCTTAAGGGTCTTGTCATTTTTTTCGTGTCTGCACTGTACTAATATTTTTTTTTACTCTATTTTAATAATAACGTTAATTAAAACGGCATTTGTTCTGAATATCCTCAAATCTTATGTACCGACCATTCTCCACCAACTCAGCCACTTTTTTTTTTATCCTCTCGGATCTGTTCCATAATATAGTAGTACTGCTTGAAGGTACTCTCTGTGAATTTTTTCAGATTTTTTAATTCACCCGTTTTGGAAATGATTTTTTTTTTCTTTTTAAACCCGTATATCATGGAAGATTGAAGTCGGACAAAAAAAAATGTAAATACAAAAAAAGTTATGTTTTTCCATGAATAATGCAATATAAATGTCATATTTTTTTATGGCATCAAAAAGGCTATTTTCAGCGAAAAAAAATTAAAATTATTTTTTTTTTTCGATTTCGCTGTAAATTTTACAGGTTATTTGGCAGTGTATTAAGAACATATTAAAAAATTGGCATCGTGGAACTCGAAATTCTTGCCGAGTAGAAAAAATATTTTACCGAGAAAGATTAATTAAAACAAAAAAAAAAGATTTTTTTTTATCAATGCGATGTCTTTAATTCGTATATAAATTTTACAGGGTATTTGGCAGTGTATTAAGAACATATAAAAAAAATTAGCATCGTGGAACTCGACATTCTTGCCGGGTAGAAAAAATATTTTACCGAGAAAGATGAATTTTTGCACTACAAATTGCGCACACGGCTTTTGTCCAAAAAGATGGCTACCGCTGGTCTTCTGAGCGGGACTCGCACTGGGCATTTAATACTGGGTATTTAAACTTGAAATCAAAACTAGATTCTCGAGCTTCTCAATCAAAAACGGTCAAAGGGACTCAATCACTGCACTTTTTTTCACCTATTCCCAATAATGCAGGTTTAATCGCAACCAAAACAGTATCTTCAATAATTAAAGTTTTTTTATCTAATTCTCATACTTTAAAAATAAAAAAAATAAAAAACTTTAGAAATAAAAAAAATAAATAAAAAAAAAAGAAGAAAAAAAAATTATTGAATGCACAAATTGATATTTAATAAAATTTAAAATTTTCTTCAACTTTTGTTCATTAAGGATGTATGAGCACAAGGTGGCGGGGAATAAGCGAAAACGTGGGCGCGGATGAGCGCGGTGAGCGAGGGGCATGCATGAAACAAGAGAGAGTCGGACCGCTCATTATGCGACACACGCGAAAAATTTCCTTAACATCGATAATTGTATGTCAAAAGATTCGTTAACCCCCATTTTTTATGAAACGTATGTAATCGTGATAGTTTTCTGAACATTTAACAGTTTTAATATTGATCGTATCTGATCGTGAAAGATACAAATTTCTGTTTCAAAGTTGCGTCAGCCCAGAATTCGTATATGGCGTGGGATAAATATCTTGATTTCACGAATTAATTACTCGCGTAAAGAGTCGTTGACCCCCTTTGAAATTTTGCAGGTTTTATCCTATAAACTTCTGCTACGGCATATAAAAAATTCAGATTTTTATATGATCGTGAAGCTAGTGCTCATACATCCTTAATTCATTTCTCGTGGGCTTATGGAGAACCCAACTTGAAAATTAGATACGATATGTGAAATTTTCTCAGCTTTTCGAAAAAAATATTTAATTTTTTTTCCAAATTTGAGCAAGAGCAGAAAAACGTCTTTTTAGGTTTAAAACTTGATTTTAACGGCTTTGCACAATGAAAACTGAAAAATAAACATTTTTTTCGAAAAGCTGAGCTTTTTTCACACAGAAAACCTATATGTTTCATATATTTTTTTATGCTGTTAAAATTGCGCGAAAACTGAATGAAAAACAAAAAAATTGAAAAAATCACAAAATACCCCATACAATAACAGCGAAAATAAGAGAGGAAAAAATCTGAAAAATTTTGGAACGCGTTTTTTTATATAAACCTTTAGCTAGTAAAGTTACAAAAAAATCCGAGAGGGTGAGGCCGGGTCCGACGTGTATAATTGGTAGACTTGCTCACATATCAGTGGAAAAAACGATTAATACGATTGACCATTGTACAGTTATGTGTGTAGTTTATCTCATATTGCACTTGGAAATAATACTGGATTCTTAAAAATGTCAAAAAACACACACACACCCACACTTTTTTGAGTTTCCATCATTGTGAAGAATTTTATTTCTGATTTTTTACGAATTATGAATTATATGCAGCCGTTCGTTGATAATGCCGAGTCAAAAGAGGAAAATCCGATCGAGGCAGTGCACCACGAGCACAGATCATTGTGGAAGAGATCGGGTCGAGAGGCGAACGAGTGGCGAACAAGGCAGGTCGTGAGGGAAGCATTGAGGGTGAAGCAACCGAGGAGGTATCCGAATAAACAGCAGACAGAGAGACGGGTAATCCCCAAGAAGCCGTATACCGTGAGGCCCAATAAAGGGCGAATAGGGAGCGCGGAAAAGGCAAGGTTGATAGCAGCGGCAGAGGCTGCGAGGCAAAAGAAAATTCAAGACGATAGAATTAAGCTTGAGAAATTGAGGGCATCGGAGAAGAGGGCGAAGGATAACGCAGCGAGGAATCAGAGGAAACTGAACGAGTTTATTGGAAAGCAGGCAGGGCGGGCTGTTGACGCGGCGGTAAAGAAACTCTCGACAAAGAGAGGGCAGTAATCCGGAAAATTCATGATGCAGAAGTCTTGTGACTCATTTTAAAAATTATCGTTTGGAATAAAATATTGCTTAAAATCGATTTTCATTCTCTCGTGCCACGTGACCGCTGCCTGTATTAACGAACGCCTCGTTTTTCTACACGCACGATCGCATAAAACTAGAAAACTCTATGTATTGTACCATGATTTGTTTTTTTTTTTTTTTTTTTTCGATAAAACTATGTCATTTTGTATAATTCTATAAACTTATATCTGAATTTATAAAATTTTGTATTGGTATTGGTAGTTTTTATACCGACTCCCCTGAGGGTTGCGCGGGTTTACCGTTGGTCTCCCTCTCACATACATCCTCCCTCACATATATCATACATATACATATACATATGTATATCATACATATATATATATATATATATATATATATATATATATATATATGTATATATCATATATATACATCCTCCCTCTCACATATATCCGTTTGTCTCCGGTTCAATTCCCGCTACCGAAGCTTCTCACGCACCTCGCTAGATGTCAGCACCCGGCGCGGTAACAGTCGTAGTTCGTACGCCTCGCCTCTGGAGCTAATACGTCCGAGCCCGCACGGGGAAAAATAATTTGTTATATTGACAGCTATATCTGTTGATCTGACCGACGTGCGGCGCCACTATAACAAAGTTCATCTTGGTAGATTTTTTTTGTTGGCACGTCATTGGTAAGATTTTCAAACCAACCACGCGTATCTTTGTAGGCATTAATCGTTTACTTGACCAGGCTACCTTTGTTAAATCAACAAAGGTAGATCTGTAGAGTGCCTTATGGACTGATATTCGTGCCTCGTGCGCATGCGCGCAGCCAGAACTATATCCAACAGCGCGATACTTTGTTCAATCAACAAAGGTACTATGTGGAAGTGACTGAAGTGCACCGACGTTGGCAGCATTTGTCAGAACTACAAACCAGTTTTCCCCGTGCGCTTTTACCATCCGCTGTGCTAACGGCAACGCTTCTCGCTGCTGGAGCTCGTCTCGCACATGCTAGGTGTCAGCACTTTGGGACAGAGACAGTCGTAGTTCGTGCGCGCCCTGTTTGTGGAGCTACGTCCGAGCCCGCTGTGCTTTCAATCACCCGTAGCGGGAATCGAACCCGAGACATCATCGCGGCCTTCCGGTCACCACACCACCCAAGGCGCTGCTGGACCTACATTTTTTTAAATGTGGATTCCGAATCACCGAGGTTGCAGAAAAAGCACTTGGAAAAATTTTTCCATTGGTGCCGGCGCAGCGATGGGAATCGTACCCGACCTCGTCGCATGCCACTGCATATGAGCCGGGCACGTTACCACCGCGCTACTGCTCCTCTCTCGATAAAATTTTGTATTTTACATATTTGTATAACATATGTGAAATTTTTGTCAAATTATATAATATTACACAGATCTAAATGCATATAATTATAAATTATAATGCATTATTATGAAAAAAAATATTGGTTTCTTCTTCTTGAAATCTGCTTTTTATCCCCGCAACCATGTTTCGATTCTTTCAATACACAAGGTAAACGTCCTAATAGCCGAACGTGTACCAGTAGCCGGACACCTCATGTTAAACCATATATCTATATATGTAGTAGTGCATAGGTATAGTTTAACATTGCGGGTGTCTGGCTACTGGTACACGTCCGGCCGTTGGGACGTTTACCCTATGGTGATGGTTGATCGATATTGTAGAGTGGCGACGGTCCGGAGACGACGAGAGAAAAATAATCAAGTGTGCCGCCCGTGGATTCAAACCCGGGTCTCTTGGCTTGGAAGCGAGAGCGCTAACCACTGTGCTATGGCCACCGATTATTGTTTCTCATTCGTGTTGTCTAATTGTATGTAAAAGTAATGCTGTATACCGTCACACATAATATGTTTAAAAAATCGACATTAAGGCGATGTATCACACCCTCCGACCACCTCGAAAACGCGAATTCTACTTTCTCCGAGATGATACAAGCTATCAGGATGAAATAAAGTTAGCCACTGCGGTATATTGGCAAAAAGTGGCTAACTTTTTTTTATTGCGATCGGTTGCGTCGTTTGGGAGAAAGTACCTTTAAGGATTTCCAGCTATCTCTCTTGCACTCACGTGTCACGTGGTACATGTGATACATCGCCTTAATATCCTATATTAAAGACACGTGGAAACATATATATATATATATATATATGCTGTATAGGCTTGTGAATTTGTGTTTGCGCTCATCATTTAAATAAAAGATCCGATAGATGGCGCGAGGGCTATCTCGATCGAAATGAAACAAATCATATTTTAGTTACCATAAGTATATTTTTAGAAATAGACGAGATGGAAACTGACTGAACAAAATTTTTATAAATTCTGTTTATTATATTATCAATAAAATCAGTAAATTCCTAATTCTCCCTATCCTTCTTCATCTTTCTTCCCCCCCTCTCTCTCTCTCTCTCTCGCGCTTTCTCTCTGCAGTCTCGTGTTTTAAATACAAGCTCTTCAAATACTAGGTCCTGAACTCTCTCCCCAATTTTTCCTGAATACTTTCTCCCGAAGAATCCTCTCCACAACGTTCATACCTATTATAATTTGAAATATACGAAAGCGAAAGGAGTTTCACGTATATCGCGTGCTCTGAGATGCACGCATTATTTATTTATTTTTTTTTTTTTAATGACTTTTTTAAAAATATAACACACTCTACACGAGACTCTCAGTATTAAAGTGTTGTCCTCGCAGTTTCTCGTGATTGGTAGGACGTGCCTGGCATTGTGCCAAATATCAGGCACCAGGAATATGGGGCGAGTAAGAGGGAGTACAGCACACAGTCATTTGGTTCGTGTTGCACCTGCCTATATGCGAAAACCCGATGAGAGGCTTCGAAAGAAAACGCGCAACAAGTAAAATTGTGGAAAAGGCAGACGGATCGATCTCTATATTGAAGTAAAGGAATAATAGTGAGGGAAACGGTCCGAAAAAAAAGTAAGGGGGAAAAAAAGTGCAGTAACAGTACGATAACAGTACAGCAAAAGTATATTAACAGTACGGTAACTCTGTATCTGAAACTGTATCTGTATAGTTGCTCCACGTTTCGGTACTTTTATTGGCAATGTTCCTGAGCCGTTACTGCACTGTTACTATATGTTTTCATTGTATTTTTATTTTATTTACGGTATAAAAGTCAATTAACAGGTGAGTATGACACTTAGACTGTGAATATTGCTGAGCCATTACTGTAATGTTATAGTATCATGATAGAAATGTTACTCGATTGTTATAGTAATGTTACTGTACTTTTTATGTTATTGTACTGTTACTGCGCTGTTCGTGCATATAATTAATGTTCTATTGCCGCACTGTTCCTGTAAACTTAATGTACTCTGTTACTATATACTGTAACCATATACTATTACTTGACCGTTACTATGCTCTTGCTGTACTTTTTCTGTGATATTACTCTGTTACCAAACAGTTACTATATTATGACTTACACTGTAAACGTACTGTTACTTTAATGTAACTGCACTTTTGCTGAATCTTTGCCATGATATTACTGTACTGTTACCGAGTTATTACTGTATTCTTACCGTATTGTTACTGTACCATTGCTGCACTATTACCATGCTTTTGCTGTACTTTTGTCATGGTATTACTGAACCGTTACGATATTCATACTGTACTATTTCTCTACTGCAAGTATACTTTTGTTATTTTATTACTGTAATGTTAATGTACTGTTACCAAACTGTTAATACATTCTTACTAATACTGATACTGTACTGTTAGCGTACTATTACTTTGATGTAACTGCATTTTTACTGAACTTTTTCCATGATATTACTGTACTTTTATCGAGCAGTTACCGTATTATTACTGTATCGTTACTGCACTATTACCGTATTGTTACTGTACCATTGCTGTACTGTTAATGTGCTTTTTCTATACTTTGCCATGATATTACTGTACTGTTACCGAGCTATTACTGTATTCTTAATGTATTGTTACTGCATTGTTACTGTATTGTTACTCTACCATTGCTGTACTGTTAATGTGCTTTTGCTATACTTTTGCCATTATATTACTGTACTGTTTATGTACGAAACTGTTACTAGATTCTTACTACATATACAGTTTTACTAAACTGTTACTCTACTGTTACTGTACCATTGCACTACTGTTACTGTGCTTTCGCTGTACATTTGACATGATATTACTGTACGTTTATCGAACTGTTATTGTATTCTTACTGTATTTTGACTGTACTATTACTGTGCTGCGATTACATTGTTACCGTGATTTTTCTGTACTTTTGCTATTATATTACTGTACTGTCAATGCACTGTTACCAGATTCTTACTACACTGTCACTATACCGTCACTGTACTTTTTTCATGATATTACTGTATTATTATCGAGCTTTTACTGTATTCTTACTGTTATTACTGCAATATTTCCGTAGTTTTGCTGAATTTTTTTTTTATTTTTCCTATGATATGGCTGTATCTTTACGGCCCTATTAATATTCTATTACTGCACTGTTCCTGTACTGCTACGGTACTGGAGGATATTTACCCGAAAACATTCTGACGTGACCCAATGTCAAAGGCTCAAATAAAATTCCCTCCCTCACGAATCCGATTCTTTCGTGTTTCATCCAACATAAATTTCTTCCAAGTGATTAGCGTCAGCTGGTACTATAACAAAAAAAAAACTGAACAATCGCGTGTCGCGTGCCGCGAAAACACGTTCCATCGGACCACTTTCTCGGAACGTAATGGTCAAATAAATTCTCTGTTTCGCGTCGCGTTTCGTGCGCGTATAATTTTCTCACCCAGATCCCTTCCAACCCCGGTAGCGTCACTCCGGGAATTTCGCGAATCGCGATATCACGTTTGCAAGCTCGAGACCGAATAGTCGCTTAGAATTCCATTCCCGCCCGTTAAACGCGCCCGCATTGTTGAATAAACCGAATATATGTGTGTGTGTGTGTGTATGTTTGTGTGTATATATATATGTACGGAATGTCAAAAAAATTGAGACAATAGCGTGGAAGATTAATGCCAAAAAGAGCCGAGTGATAATAAAAAGTTTTGTACCATTGTTCTTCATAATCGTCGATTGATTGATTATAGTATACAATATATGGTATAGCTATGATCATACTTGCATGGGAGCAGAGAGGGCGCGTATCGAACGCGAAAGGGATAGAACCAAATCAAAGGGATCGAGGAAATGACAGAGATCCGAAGGAGCCCGTATTTCTGACTCTCTCACTCGCGTAATTACGTGAGTGCATCTCGTAATTAGGTCTCCCGGTCAAACCGCCGTGGCATGGGAAAGCATTTACCGACCCTCGTCCGATATTGCGCGTATATCACGTATATATATATATATATATATATATATATATATATCTCTATATGGCTTCGAGGATGGATTGCAACCATGGCTTTTCGATCTCAGCTAAGAGGATCAAGTCGACGAGTAAAAAAAATGATGAAAATCTAACTGTGTCGTAAATTGTATGAATTTTCAAGCACTCACTCTAATATCAAGACAGGAGTGCCTATTAAAATCATCTTACTGTTCGCTGGGACGTTTGTTCGGACTCATTGCTCTGCAACTGGCAAACCGATTTGATTATCTCCTTGATTGGAGTACTTTCTTCTGACATGAACTCGAAGCCCAAAGAGTTTAATTCCATTCTTGTAAAAAATATGAAATTTCCATAAAAAATAGTATTTTTTTGGGCAAAAAACCTGTTTTCATGTCCGTACGGATTCAGAATTACGGAGTCAGAAATTATTGAACCAAATTCTTTCTCCTTTGCAGATTTTTTTTAAAATGAATACAAAGAAGTGTTGAATACAAAGAATTGAATACGAAGAAGTTTTCATGCATATGAATTCAATGAAAATATTACCTTTTTCACACATTTTTACTCATGAGCTAGCGTTCAGCTAGAACGTAAACATTTGAAACGCGTAATTGGACCATCCAGAGGTGGACCCTGTAGAGATGGATCATGCACATGCAGGACCGTGCAAAGTTGGAACGTGGACAGTCAGAACGTGTACAATTAAAATGTTTACAGCTGAAGCGTGTGCAGTAAGAACGCGTGTAGTTGAATCGTGCATTGTTGGAACGTTTATAGTCAGAACGTGTACAGTTGGAAGTACGAAGTTGGAATATTTAGAGTTGGAAGACATGGCGTTTGAACGTGTACAGTTTGAACATTTAGAGTTTGAAGGAGTATAGAGTTGGAACGTGGGTAGTTGGAATACCTAAAGTTGGAAGGTATAGAGTTGAAACGAGTACGATTGGCATGTGTGCAGTTGGAACGCGTACATATGGGATGGGTACAGTTGGAAAATTTAGATTCTGAAGTTGTAGCGTTAGAAGATTTACAGTTGGAACGTGTGCAGTTGAAACGTGTACAGTTGGAGCATTCAGAGTTGGAACGTGTGCAGTTGTAACATTCAGTGTTGGACCCTATAGAGTTGGGATGTGTACGGTTGGGACATTTAGAGTTGGAAGGTGCAGTGTCGGGGCACGTATACCATGTACAGTTGGACCGTGTAAAATTGGAACTTACGTACAGTTGTAACGTATTCAGTTGTACCAGGTAGAGTTTCTCTGTATCCAGTTGCGCCACAAAAGACTTTTTATGTGACCAATTGCTAATATTGTAGCGTCATTCCGTTTACAGTTTGGCCCTGTGCACAGTTTAAATTTGTGAAAAGCGATCATTCTCTTCAAAATCGAATAAAGCGTCATTTTCATCGGACTGGAGGATTTTTTTTTTTTTTTGTCGTGCTAAGAACCCAACCACCATTTCACTCCTCGCTTCAACGCTTGCAATACTCGTCAACGATAAATCCCTCCTTTTCCATCACTTTTTCTCGTTAAAAACTACGTAAAATCTCACGAGTACATGCGCACATTGTATACAAGTGGTGAAGTTTCGTATATGGTACTCAGAAGTAGGAGTTACAAACCGACCATATAGCATTCGGTTGGGGCAGGAGCGAGAGGGTCGAGTAATACTTGATGTTTGAACTGTTTGAGTTTAACTGCCAGCTCGGTGGGAGGGAAAATGACGTACAATCCTCAAGCTCTCGTTCCTGTGTGCGCGAGGCAAAGCTTCGAGAGGGTACCATGTACTACGATAT